>JARJDW010005659.1:0-15485 GCA_030264715.1 Adinopsis sp. GC000173 | reverse complement strand
TCGCAGCCCTTCCTCGACGCTTGGTTACAAATGCAGGTAAGAAAGAGAGTGATATCAATGCCCGATCAAAAACCACCATCCTCCGAAATGAAAATGAAATGGATTTCAATTTACCGTAATTACCCACAAGATTAGATAATTCTAGGTGATAATCAAAAAAAAGAGAGGCAACAAAAGAAGTCATAGCGCGGACGTTTAATAGTTTGAAATTGAATCTTGAAATGTTTCTCTTGAATATGAAACTGTTTCATAAATGGTATCCAACCGAGAAGGTGTAGCTATTCCTTAACATTGTTATTCAATACTTATTCATATCATCTTTTCGTATCCCTGCGTGATATTAAACGCAATTCGTATATCACTTGTGATTCCATTGTTAACGCAATTTTTTTCTCTCTAAGAAACAATCAGGCTTTTCTCTCCCATTTTTTATATTAGCGTTGCATTATTTATAAACTGGCCGCACAAAATTTTGTCAAATCATTTTCAATCTTTTGTTCAGATTATATTAAGCCGTGCCATGCCATTGTTTTCTACACGAAAAAATGCAATTAAAATCTCTCATATATGAATATCTTACTAATCTGTCAAAACAATTACATTAATTTTGTTTTGCAAGAGAAGAAGCGAAATTGATGAAGAATTTTAATTCTTTGCGCGGCGAGGTTGATCTAGCCGACACAACTTTGTATACAAAACATTATTTCTTCCACATATAGCGTTCGGAGAAAATTGTGAGAAAACATAAACTTTACATGAATATAAATCACATCTTAATCAAAATAAATTGTGCGTTTCCTCCAACGAAAAGAGACGAAGAAAAAAAAAACAACAACAACAAAAACAAAAAAGGATTTAGTTGAGTTGATGAATATGCGTGAACATTATTACACTCATTTTTCGGTTTGTAAACATTTTAGTTTTCTTTGCTTTTAAATTGAGTAACATTAGATTTATCAAGTTCACACAATTAGTAATTTTTTAGATGACCAGTATAAAATCGAATATTTTTTTATATTATTGTAGAATACTTTGGATTTTTGAGAAATGAGTCAATTTTCGTTTGATTTGCGATATTAAAATTTTGCACTAAATAAAATTAAAAATAATAAAACCAAGAAATTTAAAATATATGAAAAAGGAAGTAATATATTCTACTTTTGCACTGCATCTTAAGTGAGTAATATTTACAATTTTTATTAAAATAATTAGGAATTATTTACATGATTTATAGAAAAATTAAAATGCCAGTAATTAAACGATAGAAATTTAATGAATTTGAAATATTGGATATGTGATTGCCTAATAACTTTTTAAAAATGTTTAAGATGTAAGTATTTGTAGAGATTACTACTTAACTGTGTCTAAGGAAGCGAACAATATTCACATTGCTCATGTATCTGACAGAGAAAAGATCTATAATTGTGAAATAAATATGTTGGTTTATATTAATGTTATGAATATCTTATTAAAATCAATTTTTCAATATTTTTCATATTAATGATACATGTTAAAAAACTTAATAAATGTTATTAGACGATGGAAATTCCAATTTGGTAAATTGCATTCGAAAAATGTTAGATGTTATTGCCTAATATTAAAAAAATATTTATGTGAGAGTTTGCTATAATATAATTAATACCTAACTATGCTTCTGTAGCCCAAAAATATATACATTGATCAAATTCAAGAGAAAAAAAGAGTATATATGTTACAATTTTTATTAATTTTTTGAATGTACTTCTTCTACCAATATGATCTTCAAACACGAATTACTTAATAAATTTGTAATTTTTTACTTGGCATAATAAAAATAATAAACATGGAAATAATAGCCCTTTTAAATTATGTTAGATGTTGAAATAAAGAATAAAATATTGAGTCATTTTGCACCGCTTTTAATAACTTATAATTTCTTACTTTTAATAAACGGCATTTATTACATTATTATTATGAAAATACTTGCAGGCTTTATTTGCTTTTTAATAATGTTTCATAAATAAATCACACAATAATTCCAATATTATAACAAGGAAATTATACGCTATAATTAAATGTGATAGAAAAAAAATGGTTAACATTTCAATATATTGAAAAATGATAATTAGATAAAGCAAACATGGCATTTATACTTAATCAATGAACGATCTTTTCCAATTTTTTAAAACAAATTAAGTTAGTTAGAGAACGAGTAAATTTAATTTAGATAAAATTGGGCTTTAACATACAGAAAACAAACTATCATCGCATTCAATCATCACGTTTACAATTTACCAGAAAATTGATAAGCCACTGCGCACAATACCGATATTTTTTGATTAGAAAGTTTCCCAAATGTTACATCACGATTTTTTAAATGGCGCTGGAAATGCATATATCGTATATATACGTGCACATAATCGAAACAATAGTAAATAAGTATATTCAAACGGCTACTCTATTATACGTATGCACTCACATACATTTATTTCAACATGCAAACGAATCAGATTATGGCTATTAATGAATATAAAACGTATAGAACAAAAGAGCGCGCGCGCATTTGAAGCACGTGGTAATTAAAGTGCATTATAAAAAAATAACTTTGTAATAGTGTAAATAACATGAGATTCTTCACGGGTTACTGGCCACGGACTTACATTTCCGACATTTGTACTGTTCTCAGATAAACAGGCGTTATAATGCCCGTTTTCATGCTCATTTAAGCATTTTCTTGAATTTATTCTGCACGTCTAATAAATTTTCGCATTTTTTTGGCACGCTGCTTTTATACACATATACAAGTGAAATACGTTAATGGAATATTAGTATAGACTAGCTCACTGTTCAAATTCCAAACGAGGAATTTTGTAATAATTGCCATTATATGAATAGGTTCATGCGTTTAATGAGTTTTTTTTTCCTTCCAAACGTTTTAACACGTTGTAGATACAAGCGCGCAAGAATCATGCATGCATGAAAATTATATGTATGGGAATTCATCGAACATTTGGATATATTGTATATATCCGGTTCTTGCTGCTTAAAATTTATTGCATTTTCGAATAATATTTATTTGCCGGAAATTAATTTGTTCAGTCAGCTCGGCCATTTAAGCGAATTAAACGTATGCCTACATTGTTTGGTATACCTAACATTTTCGAGCCAAATTATCCGCTTTTGTCTAAACTGGATTTTAATCAAATAAAAATTGTTTTCGCTAATCGCCAAACTGGTCTCACCGACACCTGTTCGTATTTGTTTAAACATTTTCTGATATCTCAATAGCAAAACCACTCGAATTCCAACATATAGAGTTTTTGCATATCTCTGCGCAAATTTGGCAACTTGTTGGCTTTGACTTCAACATTTGTCAACAAATTGAATTTTTACGCTTTTTTGCGTTTAATTTAAAAATATATATATATCGTACATAACAATTGAGTGTCGATTGGAAAAAAAATGTAAATGTATCTAAATGGAATCATTCACCTCGAATAAAAATCTTAAATTTATTAACATAGTAATTAGCTCCATTGATTACATAAACCAATAAAAATTAGAAACTTAGCGGAATGAATGATTTTTATTTACATATTTATTTATATTCAGATGAGAAGGCTTTTTCATTAATAAATTTGGTTAATTAATTATACATAAAATTGGGTTTCTAGGATCCAGTAGAGTAAACATTTCTTAAACAATTTTGGTCGCCGAAAATCGATATACACAGCTGCAATTATAAACAAATAAATAAATAATTTGATATAAACAATTTTATTTGCGTTTAATTAGTCTTCACGCCGAAACGAGTTTGCCAAAGTTTTAATTGTTTCACTTGCCAAAAAAATAGAAACCAGTTCATTGGTTTTGCATCAAGAAAAAAAGTTGTTGTATCAATAACACCAAGACAATAATTATTATTAATAGAAAATTGCGTGTTATCGGTTTTTTTAATTTAATACACCTAACACAATCTTTCAAAACATCCACGTCATAAATTAATTTACAAAACGATTAAATCTCTTTACAATATATACACTTCTATGTATCGAAAAGAAATAATTAAATTTTGCTCGCGAGTGGTCAGATTTGGAATGATGTGGTACTACGCGTACGATTTTTTTTTCGTCTAAATAAAGAATCTTGATTTATTTATTAAATGTCATGGGAATGAATGTGTTTTGTTTTGTTCTTAGGATACAAGGCGAAAATATAATGAGCGATTAATTGAAACTATACCAGATTGCAAATAATATTCAATAGTAGATATATATTTGCAATCACATCCGACATGTTATAGAATAGCTAATAATTGTGTTAATTACATTTTTTCGGTAACATTTTTTCCTTGTAAATCGCTCAAGGCACTTGTTGTACAAATACAACATTAAGGATTAAATTGTGGAATAACCGAAAATAATTTGCCATGTCTAATTTCACAAGATTGGTTGATTTTTTTAAATAATTCAATTACAGTATAAATAAATAGTTGGGTAGAAAATTGAAGTAAGTAAGTACTTACATAGCACAAATATTTTTTTGGTATACGTTATAATGATGTAAAATCATCCGTGGCTTTTTAGAAATTGTCGCCTTTTTGATTTATCTTCTTGGACATAGGTATATGTTTTAAAAAGTATTTAATTAAATTTTCACGTATCTTTGCAGTTGAACACTAATATGTATTTGATCTGATTTGAATAAGATAAATGATTCTTTATACCTAATACGTTTCATAAATTTCATTCCAAACCAAAAATATTAGCTAAAAGTTCAAAAATGTGCATAGCTTTTAATCTTTTCGCTATATTCAAATAAAATTAAATCAGTAACAAATTATCCTATATTCTATTAGGATACATCGCTATCTATTGGTGAGTATACTACTCACACCATTGCAAGAGAAAACAATGTTTAGCTTTTCATTTTGTTCTCTTGACTTGTATCATCCGATTTGAAATAAACGAATCATTTTTGTCATTACCGTTCTTTTTTTTTGGTAGTAGAGTCGAAGGCGAGTAAAATATTAAATCTCTCTCATTTTATCAGCTGTGAAAAGAGTAATTTGAGGTTACAAATGGTAAAAATCTAAATATTTTTTATTAATGTCTAAGAAAAACATCAATGTTGATGTAAAATGTTTTTGGAAAACTATTTTTGTTAAATATTTTAATTAAATATAATTAAAGTCTCTAAAAAGTATGAGTATTTTTAATTTTTATTAATACAAGATAAGTTTTTGCCGCAAAATATGAACCTAAATTCTCAAGCACTATGATTTATGCTAATATTAATTGGTAATAAGCATTTCCTAGATTAGCAAATATGCCAGTTATAGATAATTCACTTTAATTTTGTGAAAAAATGACTAATTTATCAGTATGTAAATATTATTCGTATGCAAACATTGTACAATTTAACGTATAAATAGTACTATGGATAGATAAAGATTATGTTACCTTATAAAAATCATTATGCAACAAAATATATATCTATATATAAAGTTTTATAATTCCTACCTAGATGCATAAAAGCAATTGATATTTGAAATAATTTATATAGTCGGCATCATTTGTAGTGCAATTTACCATTCACGACAGTTTTGAACTTAAATTGTCAATGTAAGATAATATATGAACGTTGTAAATACAAGCACAATAAATAATAAATGCAACTCAGATGCACGGAAATTTATTTATCATATAAATAATAGTGCAATTTCACTTGCATCAAGAAAATCATTGCGGCGGCGCGCAGCCGTATTTGGAAGGTTGATGTAATCATAGATATGAAACTTATCAGTTGTTATATGCGCTCTTAAAATGTGTCGATCGCATCGATGCAATCTTTAATTATAATTAATTATCGAACGAATGCTCACGGTGTTGTTTTCGAAAACAAGAATACGCGCACACAGAAAAGAAATTTCTTAATCTATCAATTATTTAATAATTAATAGGATATCATAACCGCCAGCCACGTTTTTTCATCCGAAATCATTTTGTTTGACTTGATTTGATTAGCATCGATATTGGCAATCATAGGTAGGTATCTACCGTCGCTTGCATTAGATGTTTTAATTGCGTCTTATTATATTATAATAGATTTACCGGCGGAGCGAAATGATTTCACTTAATTATGTAGGCTGATCAAATTAGATTTTCGTAAATTATCAGTAAATTTCGCGCGATTGTTTCCGCCTCGTAAAAGAGCGTTTATGTAATAAGTAAAATTTATAATGAGATTATAAGACGAGGAGATATTTAATTATATATTGTGCTCCCTACGGTGCTTTTTTTTCTTGAAGAAATTATCTTGCGAAATTTGTGCAGATACACACACACACACACACACACAGCGCGTGCGTGTGTTTGTATGTGTGTGTATGTGTGCGGTTCTTTTTTCGCTCGCTGGCCAATTTTGGGTCACCTTGAATCAATCGCATTCGAGAAGAGAGAAGAAAAGACTCACTTTTTTTCTACTATATGTATACGCGCGCGCTAAATATGTGATCACTTCTTCCGCTTAGATAATAAGATGGTAGGATTTAATGTACGTCATTCATCATACGGAAATTTCAATAAAATTGCGTTGCTTGCATAACGATTTTGCCAGCAAGATTTACAAATCGACTAACAAATCGGATTTGATTGGGTTTTTTTTATAATCGGCATCAACGACACACACTGTGTATTTTTTTCGTATATTTATTTGATACTTTCCACTTCGGAGAAATTTAATTAATGAAATTTTTGATTGATTGGTTTAGTTAATGAAAGTAATTTGTAAATTGTTTGCTTATGAAATGACTATGAGAATTTTTTGTACGGGAACCATATACGATTCGGAGAATAGCCAAAATTAAGGTAATAATTAGCCGGTTATTAATTATAATTTATAATTAGATTATTGCTTTATTAATTTTTCCGCTATTTGAACGTGGACATTAGAAATTTATAATAGACAGAGTATTCTATGATGCAGGTAATCGGATACTTATTATACAATATTGCAAAAATTAGGTTGTAAATAAAAATATCGAATTGCTGTATTAAATTAATTATTTAATATTTAACTATGCTTACATTTATAAATAATTTTTGTGTAACATAACCTACATAACTAGATAGGTATATTTTTCTTCAAAATTGCGAAAATGTTATTTATCTTTTATAAAATTATTTTGTATGTTAAATAATGTACTGTTTCTTATTTTGTTTTTGCATTTCTCGAAAAAATAATGTTGAAATTTCAATTTTTTCTTTTGACTTGTATCATTATAAATTAATTAGGTAGATTTTTTTCTTAAAATTGCAAAAATATAATTTATACCATTTTTAAAATGTGCAATGTTTAAATCTTTTAAGATTATTCAACATTCTATATAAAATTAATGTTTATTTTTAGTTATTTAATGTGTTTTTCTTTAAAATTTAAAATATCAAACTATTAAAATACTTATTTGATGAATTATTTAGTAGATATTTAACTATTATGAGATACTTACATCTAAAAACAAATTTTGTGAAACATTATCCACAATATATAAACATATGTATGCTTTCCTTTAAAATTGCGAAAATATAATTCATACCACTTATAAAATAAGGTGTTTTAAAAAAATGCAGCTTGTTTAACTTCTTATATAAAGTGATATTGTATTTTTAATAATATACTGTTTTCTTTTCAAGAAAAATGCGTGTTAAAAATCATCCAATTTACTAACTCTTACTTATCATCTCTAGAAAAAATATTGTGTAGAATAGTAAGTAATTCACGTAAGGCAACAGAAAGATTAATTAATAGGTACATCAGATTTATAATCAAAATTTTTGTGTAACATTAAGTAGGTATATATATATTTTTCTTTAAAATTTCGAAAATATAATTGACATCACTTATAAAATGTGAGGTTTTAATCATTTTTAGTTTATTTATTTAATTTACTGCTTTTTTATGAAACAATGCGCTTTAAAAATCACCCAACTTATTAATTCTCACTTAACATCTCTAGAAAAAATAATGGTTAACGTGTAGAGTAGCAAGTAATTGACGTAAGACAACAGGAAGATTAATTAATACATCAGATTTATAATCAAAATTTTTGTGTAACATTAGATATATATTTTTCTTTAAAATTGCGAAAATATAATTTAAACCACTTATAAACTGTGCAATTTTTTAATCATTTTCGATTATTCAACATCCTATCTATACGTAGGTATATGAAATTATTTAGTATTTATTTCGTAACATCTTATTAAAAGCAAACAATCCGCTGCGCTAAATGTTGTTTGCTTTGAACGAGGCGAACTCATAATGTACTCAACTTAATGACAACGCAACATCAGAAAAATGTTATTCACCATTCTTCTCGGAAATCGATATATATAGGCAACAATACCAAATTTAAAACGCTATGCTGCTATGCATATAAGCAAATTAATTTAACAACATATTTCATTCTTTTACCTTAAATACTATGTCCATATTATTTTGAAAATACCGTTTACGAAACAACATGTTTAATCTAAAACAAAGATTTTTGTTTACAATAAATTTTAATGATGATATTGTGTAGAAAACATAGGCAATAAATAATTAAAGGTTTGATTATGATTATATTTTAAAAATAAAATAACGTAGATGCACGAACAATGGTGTAATTATCTACTTTTGTTTTTTATAATATAAATTTAGTTACTTATTTATAAATAATTAAAGGACCGGAAAAGGAAATAGTATATCAACCCTTCTAAACACCATTAACCTGCTGTTACGATCTCTATGCCATTCATCTATATTCTATATACATGTAGTATATGGTTATAAATTGATTACATTTTGCCAATTATAAAGCGATTTTTATTGCTCGTAAAAATCAGAAGAAAGTTTAAGCATTCAATAATGGCCGCTTAATAAGGATAACGAAATTATTAAGTTGTTATAGCTGTTAGATGAAATGGTTGATATTGCGCTGTAGCGCTTATTATAAATTCCCATATTTTTAAATCTCGCTGTGCCCGCGCGCGGCGCGCTATAGTTTAATTTGAGGAGATATTACAGGTTAAAAATTGCGTTTTTGTTTATAAGTAGAAACGACGGGAGAGCAACTAATAACACAATACAATAAATAACTAGAATTAGATGTCGAGTGCGCTTATTGCATATGCATATTGCATCGCCCACATATCTCATTCATTTTTATCACCTATGTACACTAACTTATGTTATTTTGCAATTATAGTTTCTTTTCTTTGAAAGCATTGTGACATTTATAACTGCAAGAATGACCAACTTTAATGTTCCAGCCACTTTTTCTCCAATAACTTAAATCATTCTACTATAGAAAACAAATTGTGTGCATTTACAATTGTTTATATGAATCCGGTAAATAGATGGGGTGCAAAACGCATTAACCTCCTTTTACGTGCAAGACCTCATCCGGCCATTATTTATTAAAATTGGTTCATTATTTACCATCCAAATGTTTAAATAATTACCATATTTACGAAAACATGCAATTACACTTCCACGATATTTAAAACATACACAACTCTTATTAAATTAAAATCGTATATGTAATTTTAGATCGTACCAATCTTTAACTTATAGATTTTTATTGAGATTTGTAATTATTGCTCGACGATGGATTTTAATAACGTTTTTGGGGGGGTGTTGATGATAAATTGCTGCAATAGCAAACAAAAACATACACAACTCTTATTAAATTAAAATCGTAAGTAATTTTAGATTGCACAAATCTTTAAAAGAAACAACAAACTAGAGACTTCTATTGAGACTTTTGTAATTATTGCTCGACGATGCATTTTAATAACGTTTTTGGAAGGTGTTGATGATAAATTGCTACAATAGAAAACAAAAACATAGACAGTCTTATTAAATTAAAATTGTATATAATTTTAAATCGCACCAATCTTTAAAAGAAACAACAAATTATAGATTTTTATAGAGACGTTTTATAATTATTGCTTGACGACGAATTTTAATAACATTTTGGGGGGGGTATTGATGATAAATTGCTATTATGGTGCGTTGCTGCAATAGAAAACGGGAAACATTAATATTTTTCTAGAAATAAACAACAATATAACGCTTGAGCAGTGAATTATATGATAATTTGATTCATATATGTATGTATATGTATGTACAAATAATAATTAAGCATTGTGATTGGCTGATTCAACAATCTAGCGGATCTAATACATGTCACACATGCGCAAGGTTCGCTTCCTGTCTTTCATGAAGTCAATTTCCTGAAGTCATTTATACGCCACTTTTTCAGTTCACTCAACTGAAAAATCATCCATAAAAATGTCTTCTCCAGCTCGCATCACACAAGCAGGCACACAACACAACAATGAGCGATTGCGTAATGCATTTTCTATTTGTTCGTTTCTAAAATGTAATAATCAACTTATCTAAATTAGAATTAGATGAAAGGCGCACCGGCCGCGCGCGCTGTTATTTTGCGATTGTAGGGCAATAAAATGATTTCAATTACAACGAAAAATTTTAAATGATTACACATATGTGTGTATGTGTGTGTGTGTGTACGCTTATAAATATTTATATACCTGGTTAAGGTAGTAAATGCAAAGACCAAATACAGAAACGAAGGTAGAAGAGCGTGAAAGCTTTGTCATGTTGTGTCAGACCCAGTCATAAGTAACAATTAGTGCCATTCAGGTATATGTCGTGATAATAGCCAAAGGTATCACTTATATATATTCTTCTTTTTGTCGTATGTCTGTCATACAAATTCATTTAAACTTCCACATTGTTGTTGTTAAAATAAGGGATGATGCTTCATGTATGTGATGCTTAATATTTCACAACAATAACTATAAATTATATCGTGCGCTTACACGTATTTCTATATTTATTGTTAATAATAATTACGCTAGACTTTTATTGCTTTTCTATTTACATTAGATTTACATTGAATGAATTTTATATACTAAAGTAGGAATTGTTTTTATTACTTTATCTCCTCAATGCGCGAATACGCGTGTAAAAGTGCAAGTACCATATGTACCTACACACGCATATTTGTTGGAAAAATTCTTCTAATGATTGACGTTTATTATTCTATGGAGAGGAACGAATGTATGCGCAACTATTTATATCAATAATCGTAAAACATTTCCCATAACTACGTTGAAATAAAAAAATTGTAGTGTGTTGGGTAACTCATCAAAAAAACGGTTTTCTTTACAAAATTTTCATTAAAGCTTTAAACGATCGTTCCGTAATTCCCGTAAAATCAGATTTTCATTTATTTTCTAAATTTGGTCCAAATAATGTCAATTTTTCTGCAAGTTATCTAATGAAGGAGATTATCTTAAAGTAATAATATAACACATAACAATTAATAATCTATCTTTTAATTGTATGAATAATAGTGCGATTTTTGTAACGTTCTCTATGTGTTTAGTCGGCTTAGTCTATGTGTGTTTCATTTGTTTTGGGTTACGAATTTGTATCACATGTATTAAATGTATTTTAATCGGTTAAAAAAAAAGAAAGCACAATAATTACAAATTTTGCCACCAAAAATTCAGCTGAAAGCATCATCGATGCATGTGCGATTTAAATCAATGTTTTAAAAAAAGAATCAATGCGATTTAAATTTGATAAAAATTTAAATCAAATGATTTTAATCATTTCAAGCCTCAATTACATCAATAATCGTAAAACATTTCCCATACCTACTTAGAAATAAAAAACTTGATGCGTTTTGTGTTGTGTAACTCACCTAAAAAACGGTTTTCTTTACAAAATTTTCATAAAAGCTTTAAGCGATCGTCCCGTAGTAATTTATAAGCGTATTATTTTACTTTGGCTACAACAGCAAGCAACACGAATACGATTATTATTTAGATTAATCCTAATTTACGACATAATAAATTTTTTGAATATGGAACATACTATCATCTTTTCTCCCTCCTCGGTTAAGTGCTCTTATTTATTGCGATTGCAAAATTTCATTTACATATATTGTCATAAGTATTTATATATTTAAAAAAAATATTATTCTTTGTTATTATATATTGTGTAAATTTTTAGTGAATGTTTTCTATAATAATAAATAAAATATTACCTGTTAGCATTTAATTGTCATAAATATATAAATGCTAAAGCAACAAGTTTTTTTTTGCTTCGTTCAATTCATTTATATTTTCATTCACAACGCGAAATGTTGCGTTTTTTCTTATTAAATAAATTTTAAATATTAAGTCATTTTATTATTTGGTATTTAAGGATGTTGCGTGCATATAAAATTAAAAGAGATTTTAACCGACGAAATATTTTATTATATATTTATTTATTCAAGTTATTTTATATTAAATTGTTAGGCCTAAGCAATAAATTATTACAACGTCGTATATAGTAATATTTTGCATATAAAAATCCAACGACTTTATACTATACATAAATATTAAAATTTTGCATGGATCAGCAATGAAATCCATATTGTACGTCACTGAAAAAGTTACAACAAAATATTCTTGTCGATATCATGCGGCGTTTTTAACGAATGTCACATAAATTGAAATGAAATGAAATGCATTGGAAGCCGTTTCAGATAAATCAGTTCGTATATATATATTCTATATGAATTATATTAACCAAATCAAAACGAATCAACGATTTCGTTTCTCAATTTCATCGGCAACACGACTTTAAAATGTAAATGTAAATCAATGAGGTCTTGTCTCTCATTTTGGTTTTTTTTTGTTTCTGTATTATAAGTTATATACTTTCAGATTGCATTTAAATTATAATATTAAAAAAAGTGCGTCCTAATCTAATATTAAATATCATCATCGATGAAGTGTCAATAAATTTAATTGAACGCTGGTAGGTAACCTCCTTTCTATGGTCTTCTTTGCACCTGTCAAAAATTTGCTATTCATAATATAAGACGCATGATTGTAATCAATACTTTTACCACAATATAAATTAATAATGTTATTTCGATGGTAGTTAACTACGACATGACTTTGTAAGTAGGTGCAGTGCGTTTCATTCAACGATATACATATACGAAATTTAATCTATACTTTTTTATAATATCTCTACGAAAGTTTTAAACATTTTGGATAGAATTTTTCTTTGTGTATAGCAGAAATCGATTTTCTTCTGATTTTTCTTAGATCTTTTGACTTTTTCACCAAATTCTTTATCTAATTTCATTTTATTGATGACAATCGAAAAGAAATGCGTTCTTTTATGTTTTCAAAGAATTTTAATGAAACTCTTTAAATTCTTTGATGGTAAATGCTAAAAGTAATAATAATCCATAAAATAAATTGTGAAAAATTTTGCTCCATTTGAAGGAAAACGATTTTCTTCTGATTTTTCTTAAATTTTTTAACTTTTTGCATCAAATTCTTTATCGAAAATTTCATTATTAGTGATGACAATCGAGAAAAAATACGTTTTTCTCAATTTTCAAAGAATTTTAATAAAAATCTTAAATTTCTTTGATGGAAAATGCTAAAAGTAATAACAATCCATGGAATAAATTCTGAAAAATTTTGTCCCACTTAAAGAAAAACGATTTTCTTCCGTATTTTTTTAAATCTTTAGACTTCTTTCATTAAATTCTTTATCGAATTTCATTTTTATTGATGACAATGGAGAAGAAATGCGTTCTTCTCCGTTTTGATAGAATTTTAATAAAAATCTCTAAATTCTTTGATGGAAAATACTAAAAATAAAGAAAATCAGTGAAAAATTATGAAAAAAAGTATAAAATATATTCTTTTATATGTATAACTTTGAATGAAACGTGCTATTGTATATTCCACCTATCTACCCATTCGACTGCAACGTTTTTTTGATCGAAATTAATTGTGTCAAATAAATAGCATAACATTTTTTATGAAATAATATTTGTATAGATAGTATAGAAAAAATAGGTGGGTACAAAGCAAATTTAAATTTTTGAACAAATTTGATCGCTATCCGATTGCTTTAATGTTACCGCTATATTATTCCATTGTAAATTTTATTGCGCATGAATTAAACAATTAAGCAATTCATTGATAACTATGATTGATTATTACACACACAAGATGTAATAATTATAACCAATTTCTCTATTAGTATTTAGAATATATTTTTAATTAATAAATTATGGTATTTTTCAAATAGTTTAATAATTAGTGTGAAAATTAACTTATTTTTCGAATGTAAACAAACTAATAATTCAAATAAACTGCACATAAAAAAGTCTATTTTTGGACAAAAATCTATTTGGCCGTGAAGGTCGCCGAAGCATTCCGTTTATATTTATATATAATTATAATTTAAATCTCTCGCTCATTAACAAAGCAATCGAGTGTGTGTATAGGTAATTTCGTTCGGTCGTCAAAATGATATTATAAAAAACACATTTTAATATATTTCACATTCGATTGAACTAGTTTAAAATGGTAGGCAAAGGCGAGCGAGCACGTAAATTTCTGCTACACATATCGCTTGTAGTAGTAATAGTAGTGAAAATAGTGGGTAGTAAATAAGTGCATTTATAAAGTAGTTGTGAAGTTATGATAGATGTCGGTTAGGGTCAGCGATATTCATAGTCGGCAATCGTAAGAAGACTTCTCAACTGCCACCCGCTGTTCTTTAATGGATACCATACGCATATGAGGTCTTGGAAAACAGCACACACATTTTGATACTTTCCTTAACTAACAATCTTGAATGAAATTGAAACGGAATGGAAACAAATTAGTTGTAACTTTTTTTCTCTTCATCATGTTGCAGCATTTCTAATTTATTTGTGCCATTTGCTTAAAAAATATAATTAATCGCGTTTTATATTTTTGATGAATATAAATTATATTTGTTTACAAAATTTTGATATTGAATAGAATAATTACAGTATGTCGGTGAAGGTATCAATTATTTTTAATAAAATATAATATTTTTTGCGTTCCTCGGGGTGATATGTTGAAAGTCGATTTTTCTAGATTAATAATTTCGGAGGGCTAAAATTTAAATTACAAGGCTATGTGTATTTCTAATACAAACAATTAAAATTGTATTTTTCATAATTAAGCTTTCAAAAAAAAGACTACAATATAAAATAAATAAATGGCCATAAACTATCCAGAATTATTAATGACGTATATTGCTTAAGACCAATTAATTATTGACACATGAAACGTTTTTTTCATAATTAAATTAAATTAAACGTAATAAATTATTCTAAATTTAGGTGTACATTTTATTAATATTTTAATAGTCGCATGTTTACTTTTACTTTGTGGCAATTTATCTAAACATTTCTTGTATTATCTGAAAAACAATTTAAAGTGAAACTATCAGCAATTTATATACACATAGATCAACCCATTCGATACGTCCATTTAATTAAATTTTTTCTGCCGACACATTACATATCTGTCATGGGAAAGTGATTTTACAAGATTAATTGTTGGGTAATTCAAAATATAATAAATTTTCCA
>JARJDW010005654.1:0-10735 GCA_030264715.1 Adinopsis sp. GC000173 | reverse complement strand
CTCCCTCATTGAGCTGGAGAGCAGAACATGAAAATATTCTTTCGTGAAGTGATAAAGAATAATATGAGATGTTTAATAACCAAAGAGGGAACTCAATAAACAACATTTGAGATAAAAACGCAACTAAAAGCACACAAATTGAAAAATTTACCCTTCAATTGACAGTGACATTCCGTTTTAATCTATTAGAACTGTTCAGTTTAAATTTGTTCTAATACAATGATTCCTGAAGTGCGCCCTGGAGAACCTTGACGTTCTTGGCAGTAGCGCTGTGAAATACTTTAAAACTTCATTACTTACTATATTAACAAGATTACTGCACTAATATGAATTCCAATGCCAAATATTTAATCCAGATGCACAAAAAACCAACCTAACGTGCACAAACATCTTCTTATTGCTGATATGTTGTTTACATGAAACGAGACATGGGTTGAAAATCTTATTTTGGCGGGGCATCAAGGGCAACTAAAATCAAAATAAATTAATTAGTTTGGGAACCACAAGACTCTAATATTTTTGTATATTAGAATTTCAAGACTAAAGCTTTAATCAAAATGCATTAAAACCAAACAAAAAATGTAAAAATTCGATGTTCTTACTTGTGATATGTTCACATGAAGTGAGACATTGAATGAAAATCTTCTTTAAAAGAGGCATTGCAGGAATATCTTAAATCAAAATAAATTAATTAGTTTGGAAACCAAAAGACTCTAATATCTATATTTATAACAACTGCAAAAATAAACATTTAATCATAATGCACTGAAAACAATCAAAAGTATATAAATTTAATGCCCATACTGCTCATGATTGCAGAGAGTGAGACACCGACTAAAAATATTTAATCAAACGTGATAGGAAAAGAATATTTCAAATCAAAATTAGTTTGAAAATCACTGGTCTAATGTTTTTATATTGCGTTTTATGTCATTTTTAATACCTCATATATCGAAGATGAGTATAATGCACATATGCATTACCTTTCTAATAAAATAAATTCTCTAAGAAAACCGCAGATAATTATGAATCAACTTAAGTGCCGATAATAAATTGTATTCTTATACGGAGTGTATTTTAGATTGTTTACTGGGACGAGGTGAGCATCTTCATGGAGCATCGCTTCGTCTCGCCGAGCGACAAATTCGTGAACGCGATCATCTTCACGCGCACGCGCCTCATCAACTGCAGCGCCGAGGAGGTGATGAAGGACCTGCTGCCGATCAAGGGCGCGATCGGTAGCCACGACGTCGAGAACAACAGCACCAAACCGACCAAGCCGGAGATGCCGTTGGAGATCGCCAAGTGGATGGAGAGCAATCAGATTTCGAGCGCGAATCTACGACCGGACGGCCTCTCCTGACAACCGCTCGCGACCGTTGTCCATGTCAACGGTTCGAATAATTGCACGTTCGTTGCCGATAATCAAACAAATTAATTGTTACCTACTACGTTTTCTCTTTGTTGTTTTATTTAAATTTTTTTAGGTATTATGATTAAATATTAAAGTAATTTATTTTGCATGTTTCGTTGCAGTTTTTTTATTACTATATTTCGTTCCTGATTGTTTGCACGGTTTTGCGTGATTAATGTTAATGTGTAATTTTTTACTATTTTTAATTAAGCTCAATTAAATATTCAACAACAAGAGTGAAACATGTTTGTTAGCTTAAGTCAAGTTTCCATTTTATTATAAATTAAATAAGCGGCTAAAAATGCTTTAGAAACAAAATCGTCGATTAAGCATTTTCTGTTTTAATTGTTTCAATCAACATTGGGGCAATTAAATTATAGCAAATAATATCAAAATAAAAATAAATACTTATTTTTCAATCAACAGAACAACAAGAAACAAATTATTTTTCTACACGAGCGAATGATTTCATTAAACAAAAAAAACAAAATGATTTATCGTGACATGATGAAAGAAGCCTTAAAATATCTATTAATTCAATGCTAATTAAAGATACTAAACTACTATACATAGAGAGCTTTAAATTTAAAGAGAGAAAATTTATTCTGACTATTCTATTGTAATAGTAGGAGAAATATCTATAATATGTAATTAATTAACAAAAAAAAGATAGTGAGAACCAAAGATTTAAAATAAATGTATCTATTAATGTACTTATACTTATAGCAATTTATGTAATTTATTACAATTCATTATTAATGTTAAGCGATTTATTTAATGCTTATAATGAATGAATGAATGAACAACTATGATCAGTGGTTTTCAACATTTTTATAAAAAAAATAATTGTTGCGCTCTATTCAATTTTTTGTAGTAGTAGCAGTTGCCAAAAATGCAACAAATAGTCGAAAAGCAATGTGAAATTCTAAATTTTCAAAGTATATGTTATGTAATTAACTAGATATGTTGACTTTGAATTCAATTTTCATTGATTTATAGCATTTTTAAAGAATTTGTGTGTGTTTTTGTATAATCGTACATCCCCATGCAGATAATTGTTGTCCTCTCCTCAACTTTGATATCACTCTAACGGGCTGTATCAAAAAGTCGAAACAATTTGTAAAAATGCCATAAATTGACGAAAATCAAAGTGTAATTTGAAATTCTCAAAGTATGTATTGAATAATTAAATAAAAAATATTGAATTTGCATTCAATTTTCGTAGTAGTCTATCGCTTGCAAATAATCACTGTGCTCTCAAATTTTGTACCACTCTTATAATAAAGTAATAGCAGTGTCTTAAAAATATTACAAATCTACGAAAATTGAAATGCAGTTGTTGAAAAATTAAACAAAAGTATTAATTTTGCGTGTGGTTTGATAAACTAGATATAATGTGTAAAAATGCAATAAATTGACGAAAATCGAAGTGTAATTGTTAAATAATTATACAAGAATGTTGAATTTACATTATACTTTCGTTGATTTATAGTTTTTTAAAAACTTTATGCTAGTTTTCACACAACTCCTTGCAGATAAATGTTGTGTTCTCCTAAATTCTAATATCAACTTTTCATAAAGTCAAAACAATTTGTAAACATGACTAAAATCGAAGTGTAATTCTAAATATCCATAGTACAATAGTAGCAGGGTCTAAAAATGTCAAAATTGACAAAAATCAAAGTGTAATTCTAACATTTTCAAAGCATATTATATTGAACGAGTTAATAAAAATTTTGAATTGGAATTCGATTATTCTTGAATTTTAGCATTTTTAAAGACTTCATGCTATTTTTCATAACATAGCAATAAACTTACTTACTTAATAGATTGAATACCACTGACTTAGCTGATAATGGTGCCTTTAATTTGCAAATAACAAACAAAATACGCTAAAATATTTTTAAATTAACTAAATATTACGCGTTATATATTTATTAATGTTAGTAATGAATTGTTATAAATGTAATAAGTAAAATGAAAAAAAAACAATTAAATGTTGTGAAAATTCAAATATATTATAAATTTTGTTGGTTCATCAATAAAATTTTAATAATTTCATCATTGTTTGTTTTCATCCATTTGATTTTATCATTATGCTGGTAAAAATTCAAATTCTGTTACACTTTCAAGACACATGTTTGAAGATGCAACACACATAGCACGACAATATACATTACAGGCAACATATAAAACGTATACAAATTTTATGTTCTTACTTGCGATATGTTTACACGAAGCGAGATATCGGTTGAAAATCTTCATTAAGCGGCGCATCGCTGAAGTATCTAAAATCAAAATTAATTAATTAATTAGTTTGGGAACCACCAGATTCTAATATATTTGTATATAAGAATTCCAAGACTAAAACTAAAATCAAAACAAACAAAAAATGTACAAATGTTATATCCATAGTCCATACGGCTGATACCGCCTAAAAATATTTAATCAAGCTAGCTATCACAGGAAATATTTGAAATCAAAATTAATTAATTTTAATAATTTCATCATTGTTTATTTGCATTTGATTTTATCATTATGCTGGTATAAATTCAAATTTTGTCACACTTTCAACACACTTGTTTGAATATGCAACACACATAACACGCTTGCTATACGACAAAATACATTACAGACAACATCTAAAACGTATACAAATTTTATGTTCTTACTTGAGATATGTTTACACGAAACGAGTTATCGGTTGAAAATCTTCATTAAGCGGTGCATCGCTGGGCTATCTAAAATCAAAATTAATTAATTAGTTTGGGAATCACCAGACTCTAAAATTTTTATATATAAGAATTCCAAGACTAAAACTAAAATCAAAATGCACCAAAAACAAAAAAAAAATGTATAAACTTCATATATCTTTAATTAAGCTAGGTATCGCAAAAATATTTGAAATCAAAATAAATTAATTTTAATAATTTCATCAATGTTTATTTATTTCCATTTGATTTTATCATCATTATGCTGGTAAAAATTCAAATTCTGTTACACTTTCAACACACATGTTTGAATATGCAACACACATAGCACGCTTGCAATCCGGCAAAATACATCATTTGCGCGAATTAAATGTTGCGCTCAAGATTGTTGCGATTCAATTAAGCGCCGCTTTTTAAGTCGTAAACGGTAGCATTTTCTGATATAACACACTCACACTCTCATACACACGATATGATATGACATTAATAATTTCGAGAAAGTTCTCTAGCTAGGTAGATAAATGTGCATGAACGTGTTGCTCAACGAAACCGAAAAAAAAGTAATTTTACTAGAAATGATCATTATAAAATATAGTAGTGGAATTTTAGAGAGAGGCTCCAACTATAAAAACTAAGCCATAAAGAAGGGGAAAAAACAGTGTAAGCCATTTCTTATTTATAGTCGCAAGACGAAAGTGCACCACACGCTTTGTGTATATCCTAAATTGATTGAAAATTTAATTGGAAATTCCAAAAAAAGGTGAGAACATTTAAATTAATGAGAAAAAGAATTTATGTGAATACACAATTATTTTTAATTCACACCTTTTTATATTATTAATTATAATCATTTCATATGCGATCTAAATTTGTGTCATAAAAGTTTTAAAAAGTTACACCTCCGCCCATTTTAATTTATTTGTGACTAAAACATAGCCTTAAATAATTATTATTTTTGTTTCATAATTATTTATTTCATTATTTCGTTGTTTCAAATTTATTTCAATTTGATCAATTGAATTTATTATCTAAAAGTGTCATTTTTGTTAATAAAAATATAAATGACAACTCTAAAGCATTACTTTTAGACCAATATTTAAAAATTTTCCAAATTTCTTTTTTTAAATTTGCTCCAATCTGAATTTACGTCCTAAAAGTTATGATTTTATTTCAAAAAGTTGCCTTATTACACATTTTAGTCAATTCATATCTAGAAGACAGCCCCAAATATATATTTTTTAACCAACATTTATTTATTTTCCAATATTTGTTTTTGAAATTTGCTCCAAAGTTTTGATTTTGTTATAGAAAGCTACTTCAATTCAAAATTTAATAAATTAATATCTAAAACGGTACCCTAAATAATTGATTTTTACCCACAATTTATTGATTTTCTACATTCTGGTCTTCAAATTTGCTCAAAAGTTGTAAATGTTTTGATGCTGATATCATAAGTTAAACCACTTTCCATTCTAGTTAATTAATGACTATTTTAAATTCCCAAATCATAATTTGTCATTCACAATTCATTGATTTTCCAAATTATGTGTTTCAAATTTGCTACAAGATCGTAAATGTTTTGACTTTGTTGTAAAAAGTTACATCACTTCTAATTGTACTTCAGTAATGACTAAACCACAGCCTTAAATAATTATTTTTTATCCACAATTTATCGATTTTTAAATATTTATATTTCAAATCAGCTACAAGATCAAAAAACACAATAGAATTTATTGATTTTCCAATATTTATTTTGAATTTGCTACAATATCATTTTAATTTTGTTATAAACAATGAAACCACTTTCCATTTTAGTTAATTATTTAAAAAAAATAAACACAATCCCAAATAATTATTTTTATCCATTCAATAATTTTCCTTCCACTTTAGTTAATTAATAACTAAAAGACAATCCAAAATAATTATATTTATCCATTCAATAATTTTCCAAAATTCAGTTTTCAAATTTGCTCCAATTTGCATTGATGTCGTAAAAGTTGTGATTTTGTTTCGAAAAGTTACACCACATTGCCGATTTTAGTTAATTAATAACTAAAAAAATATATACGCATTATGATTATATAATGAATTTCTTAATGAATTATCATTCAAATTAATTTATGAATTGCCCATATAGAGCTCTGGCAATAATTCTATTCAATTAAGGTTATTCAGCTGTTTATGCACACTTTCCAAGCACCTATTCTAGTGGCTTTACATGGAAAATGTAGACAATAAATCATCACTGTAGCAATAAATTGCCTATCTGCTGTTGTTGATGCATACATGACATCCATTACAATAATCATGCACTTTTCTAGAGAAAATGTCCAAACTGTTATTAATTGCAAGCCTTGCAATCATTGCAACACACGTTCTTGGACTACCTGCGGACGGAGGAAAGGTAATTCTAGCGTTAAATTTAATTCAAACAAACAAAAAATAATAATTATTTCAAGGAGGTACATATCAACGATGTGGCGTCGAAATTGGATCAGGTTGAAGTGAATCTCGACCAGCTATCGACTGAAAGTCCACCGTCGATCAAAACTGAAGCACCATTTAGGCCCCAACATGCTGGCACGATGTTTGCACGCTTTATTGACGACATCTTTCAGGTAATGTACACTCACTTATTCACTTTGTTGCTATTATATACAACAACGCTTGTAGAAAATCACCCATTTAGAAACTTTTAATTATTTTCATATCGTATCGATAATGCGCAATAGCATGCAACAACTTTCGCGATTCAATGACACGTTATGCAGATTTGTACGCATTGTCTCCATTATTGTTATATTGTTTATACAATAATAATAATTGATAAGTATTATTTTATATTATATATTATTTCTGTGTAGATTCCGATCACCGTGTTGCAATCGGTCTCAAAGCTAATAACGAACCCGTTCAAACATCAACCGCAACAGCCCGCTAGTAATTAAGACTTAATATAACCAAACCAATATGGTACTTTGTAAATAAATAAGTTGTAAGTTAATAAATATTTAAAGGTTATATCTATTTGTTTTTTTTTATTTTCCACATCGAATGTATGTCTTGGCTAATTTGCTTCTTGTTTTCAAAGCTAATTTATTCAAGCATTTCACTTAAATTATACCAATTTTTACTGAAAACGCAAATAAACACACAAATAAACAAATTTCTAATAATAAATAATGGTATACAATTTCATTTTGCTTTAGTTCCTTGCATTTTACAAAAACTTATTCGAAATTGAGGTTGTGTATTTCCAAGTAGTACAGATTCTATTGGTTTGCGCATATTTTACTAAACAACACATAAATGTGCTTCAAAATATAATATACTACTGTATTACCGTTCATTTTTATCTTGTTTGTTAGTTTTTAATTTCATATTTTGTGGTTTAAAATAGAAATACATACCTAAAATATATATAATAATATGACATATGGCAGATAGGTAATGTATTTAAATAATCACTCACCTTGTTTTTGATGTCTGCTCAAGAATAACTCTTATCGAACCCATTATTTTACCATTAATTTATCACCACTTTTCACTACTCACTTTGCTTTTAACATTCCACCAACGGCTTTCCACAATCATTTGTTTATCTCACCTCCAAAGTGGCGCTCAATTTAAAAAAAAAGGTATTTTTTATTAGTAAAAACTTAAATTATCAGGTAATTAACCTTACGGCATATATGTAGTATAAATTGCTTTTCTATATTTTTTTTTCTAAATAAGTGCGTTATTAAACTGTTTATGCAATAATAATTAACTTTTCCATTTCTTGATCAGTTATGCAATCAACATTACAATTTGACGCATTATTGCTTGCATATATCACTACTATGATAACACATATAAATTATTTATAAATATTGAATTATTCAATTTGTTTTATTAATAAGTAACAGTATTATGTAGAAAGCTGATAACATTTGTATTTGTAAAGTATAAATAGTAGCGGTCGCCAATTTGATGATTTGTCAACCGTCGAACCTAACCTAGAATATTAGCAACAATGGAATTTAAAGTATTTACGCTGAATTGTTGGTAATTAATTGGTTAATCATAATTTATCAGATACATTTTGTTGATGTTATTACATTTTAGGGGCATTCCATTTATTTCAAAGGACAAGGATGAGCGTATGGAAGCAATCGCATCATATTTATCAACAACACAGTACGATGTTGTTTGTTTGCAAGAAGTTTGGACTGATATCGACTTTTATCACATTCGTGATAAAGTAACCGAAACTCTACCGCACGCATTTTATTTTTATAGGTATTTAATTGTTATATCCATGACATTTATTATAAATCAACAATGATTTTGCAGCGGCGTAATTGGTTCGGGCATTTGCATCTTATCGAAACATCCCATTGTTAAAACGCACTTCCACAAATGGATGATGAATGGGTACGTGCATAAAATACACCATGGAGATTGGTTCGGTGGCAAAGGCGTCGGATTGTGCCAAATTAAATACAAACATATGCTAGTTAATGTTTATTCAGCTCACGTATGACATTATTCGATATGATATTTATTTAAATTTATATTTTTCCATATTGTAGTTGCATGCGGAATATAACCGCGATAATGATGAATATTACGGATGTAGATTAGTACAAGCGTATGAAACGGCTCAATTTATACAATTAACAAGTTCTTCGGCTGATATTATATTTCTAGCGGGCGATTTGAACTGCGAACCGGGAGATCTCGCCTACAGGTGGTAACATTTAATACGTTAATTGATTTATATTAATTAATATATATTGCAGAACTATCGTGGACTTGACTTCAATGCGCGATTCCGTTCAAGATAACGATCACAGTTTGAACTGGTGCACGAATTTTGATTTGCGCAACACCTACACGCCGAAATCATACATCAAAGCGCAAAAACCCGGTGTTCGAATCGATTACATTTTATATAAAAGCGGCTCAACGGCAACAATCAATCTACTGAACTACAATCATCCACTGCCGGATTACATCTCATCGAAATCGGTCAGCTATTCGGATCATGAAGCGATTACATCTACGTTTGTAATAAATCGTAGCGGCGGTGACAATCCCTCAGCGGTTTGCAACGAACAGAATCTGTCTGCGAAGAAAGCGGTGCTAAACGAGGGTATTTCGACCATCAACAATTCATTACATTCCGTGCAAATGCACAGAATCTACTACTGGATTTGTACTATAGTATTATTTATCATAATCTTATTGACTTGCTTATTTGTATCGTTTGACGTTGTGACGATGCATTTTATTCGAATTTTACTGAGCGGTATTATGTTTTACACGCTGATCATGGCATCGTTGTGGAATATGATCGAGTTCAATTCGCTGTATGCGGCGAAACTGGGAATGGAGGTGTATTTAAATGGTATTGAAAACGAATAATTTTAGTCGATTAAGCTCACCTGACCAACTATATAAAATTTTTCAACTGTGATTATCTCTCATAAATTATTAATTAAGTACATAACACTAATTCTAAGACAATAAACTATATTTTTATTAAGTGATTAATTAACACATATATGATGTGCATATCAATAAATTTCTTATTCTCGGTGCAGGCTCACTTTCTTGTATTTTATAGATTCAGCAAATCGAAAACCGCTCATTATAATTAGTAAACATTTTCAAAGAGAGTTTGCGAATTGGTTGATTAAATATCGCGGATTACTATCTACATACCACGGAGAGAGCTACAAGTATGAAAAGTGCTGACTAGTCAGTAGTTAAACACTTGAGAATACAACAAAGGATGTCTTTTTGACATTTCTTTAATTACTTTTGTAGGTGGAACCAGTTGTTGACGAAGGGGTATTAATTAGTTAATTGAAAATTTATAAAATCAATTGTATCCGAATGCTAATTGAGTTTAATACTTCCAGGATGAAATTTCTGATACAAATCGTAGATATCTTTTTCTCAATCTCAAACTCAAATATTTGAGTGTTGTCTTCCTCCACGCCTTGCTGTTACAGACAAAAAAATAAAAACAGTATCGGGTTGTTTTTGTAGCTTGGAAATATATAGTATTCTCTCTAAAATTCAACGGTCAACCGGTAATGATGAGTAATCACTCTTATCATCCAGAGAAGGTGAAAAACAAGATTTTCTGTTTCACTTTCTCTTCATAGACTATTAGCATAGAGTAAGGATATACTCTATGTTATTAGTGTGGAATTACTCTAAAGGTGCCCAAATAGTGGAGCGACTATTATTGAGACTAAAAGTAAACGAGGCAATTAGTGTGAGGTGTTTAATCTTAAGCTAGCTTTGGTGTACTTCGGGTTTATTGCGCTCTACTTTGATTTGTGGTACTAGTCGCTCCACTCTGGTAACACTTGTAGAGTGATAGAAGATTACATATAATTTCTCCTATTTTCTTTAAGACAAGCGTAATATTTAGTTCTGGGATGGATTCCTATCCAGTATTCCACCTAAAAATAATAAATAAATCGATATTCTACAATTTAGATTAATAAAAGTTATTTTTGTACTTAGACTATGAAATCGCGTTATTTCATTGGTCCAGTGATGGCAAATGACATCTCGGAACTAGAAATTCCCGCACTAGTGCGGGAAAAAA
>JARJDW010005651.1:0-12664 GCA_030264715.1 Adinopsis sp. GC000173 | reverse complement strand
TTCGTCATGTTGATTGCGCAATCTAATGCTGATGATCATCAGGCGGCTTTAATCCGAGCGCTGAGTTTTTCGGAAGTTGCCGGCGAAGCGTTGCAATGAATTAGCTGATTAAGGAACTCTTTAATGAACTCTTATGACTTTTCATTGTGTTATCGCCGGGCGCGAAGAAGCGTCGACGCAGCGCAAGCGGGGGAAGAAAATATTCATTAGCGCGCTGGAATTTTTCGATCCACCCCCGATATGTTTTCATTGCGTCGTCGTCTTTAATTATTACCCAACAAGCAAATAAAAGATAAGGTCGAGAGCGATGATTTAGCACTTTATTGATCGAAAAAATTGGGTACGTAAAAAAGTGCTTCTTAATCTAGATAAATTTTATCGCAAAGCAAACACTTAAAATACGGTAGAAATAAAATTCGTTCTTATTTGTTGTTTTTCATGAAGTAATTTGAATAAAAACGTTCCTAAATGCCGATGATTTATTATAGGTGCTCAAATATACGAAATCTCCTATAAAAATGTATAAGAAATTTCTCGCGTTTAGTGCATGGCAAATAATTAATAAATGTTATAATATTTAATCTGCGGAAGTAAATAAAAAATTTTACGCACACACGTAAAATAAAAGTGTACAAAAGGGGCGACAATAAAATTTATGTGGACGAGAGCAAATTTAAAGCTACGTGTAAATGTACAATGCAACAAAATATTAAATAAGAAAAATATGATTAGCCGTTTCGGGCAATTACAGCCGAGTCGTAAATAATTTCATTGCCGCCACGTTTTTACTTATAATTTCGTAAAAATCTAAAAAAATAATCAATTTGTGTCCCTCAAAATGGCAACATGAGTCATGCCCTACAAAATTTCCATGTAAATGAAGAAATTTCTATAACTTATGCGCAATAAAACCATCCAGCAATCCGCCGAATAAATTTCGTCGCTCGCGCCTCGCTTGACTTATCTTAATTAAAGCCGAAAGTTAATGTTGTCAGTTAGATTAGGTATTTAAAACAGATGTCGCTCGAATAATTCAACCTGCAACGCGCGCTGCTACATTCATTTAATCTTTCAGGCGGCAGCGGCGGCCAACCGCCCCAGCAGCACGAGACGCCATCGTTCGCTGTCAATCTCAACGCATCCATATCACCGCTGATCGCATCGCCGACGAACGCTGAATGCGCGCAATACATACGCAAACAGGTGCTCTCCGCTGAGATATTACGCGGCTTGCCGCTCAACAACGAGTACGAACTGATTCCGTTCAATCACTTTACGTATACAAGAGTGTACCCCATCGATTTGGGACTTGGGAAGCGCGTTGTAGAGAAGCCGATTGGTTTCAAGCGCAAGGACTTATTAGAGGTGCTCAGTAAAGGATTGGATGTGTTGAATAAAAATGCAACCGGTAGTAATAAGGTGGCCAAGTATGTGCTGGACGATTTTCTCGAGGGTATCTATCGCACCGAACCGACGACAGGGACACAGTACGAATTGTACTTTCGCATGAAGACGCCGAGCAAAGCGGGTGCAAGCCAAGATCATCATCACGTTAACAGTTTCGTTAAGGTCGTGTTGATGCGACCGTTTGCGCCGCTGCAAACCATTAATTCGCTAAACGTCGCCGGCTCCAAAGACAAAGAGCTGATCCACATCATTCTGCCACTATCTGGTCGCACCGCTACCTTTCAAAGCTTCATGGACAAGTTTGTCAAGATTGGGCTGAAGAACGATCGACGCGTTCATCTCACCGTCGTCTACTTCGGCGAGGAGGGTCTGTCCGAGGCACGCAGTATCATGTCACGCGTGTTAATGACAAAGAACAGCGGCGGCAGCGCAAATAATTTGCGCCTACTAGCGATGAACGAGACGTTCTCGCGCGGTAAAGGGCTGCGTGTGGGTGCTGAACGGGCGTGGGGCAGCGACAGCAAAAAGGACGTGTTGCTGTTCATGTGCGACGTGGACGTGGTGTTCAGTGCGCGCTTTCTCGATCGCTGCCGGTGGAATACGCAGCCGGGCCGCAAAGTGTACTATCCGGTGGTGTTCAGTTTGTACAATCCGCATGTGGTGTACACATTGCAGGGACGCGAAGTGCCGCCCGAGAACGATCAGCTGGTGATTTCGCGCGACACGGGATTTTGGCGGGACTTTGGGTATGGGATGACATGCCAATATAGGTGAGTGATAAAATTTATATCCGTTATGAGTCAGTCATGAGTCAGTCATGAGTCAGTCATGAATCAGTCATGCATCAGTTATTTATTAAAAAGTATAATTTTATGTACTATGCAATGTTCAGGTATTTTGAATGTGTTTTAGGTCCGATTTTCTAAAAGTACGGGGATTCGACGAGGATATCGTCGGCTGGGGAGGCGAAGATGTAATGCTGTACCGCAAGTACGTGCGTAGCCACATGAAAGTGGTGCGCGCCACCGATCCAGGCATCTTCCACATATGGCATCCCAAGGTACTTTCATCAAGCTTTTAACCCCCACACATTAACTAACTGTATGCTTACAGGTGTGCTCGGGAGGACCTGGGGGACAGAAACTCTCCGCGGACCAGTATCGCGCCTGTATACGTTCGCGCGCGCTCAATGAAGCGTCCCACGCGCAACTAGGCTTCCTCGCCTTTCGCGACGACATCGCCGCCAACAGTCCGGCCAAGTACCAGCCGATCCACGTGCTGAAAAAGCCCAAGAGCGACGTGGCGCGGAAGAATACGCCGACCTGATGAGCTGCCCACCATCAAGATCTGCTTGATGAGTTTCGCTGAAATTGATGGCCAAATGCTGCGGGTCGCAGGATGTTTAGTGTGTTTTCGTATAGCTGTAAACGTCACATGGAGAAACACAAACCCAACATTAAATAGGTGCTGTTATAATTTGCCGTTTTTCTGCCAAAACGAACTGACAAAAACAAATTATTTAATTGTGATATTTTACGTAAGCTACAAATTATTTGTTTTATAGTAACTCGACAGTGTTTCTCAAACGCTTAATAGAAAACCAATTAGTTTGTAACAAAAATGTCTATGTACAAAAACGACCACGATTCATGTCGGAAAAGATTTACCTACCAACCTGATAAGCTCTCAAAATGCTTTTAAAGATACCAAAACGTACTACTTCCATCACAATCATTCTAATTTTAAACTCTTCAGCTAAGCTAAACGCTCTTTCGTCATTTACAACGCTTTAAAAATGTCATAAAACAATCCCCGGACTGCAAGTTCACAAACAGCGTCTTTCAACGCGACAAAAAGATGCGCCGAAACCAACAACAACTTTCTATCAAGTCTGCTGCTGCAAGTTGTGAGACACCTAATTAAAAACAGGAAAAACCACCTAAAACACTCTTAAAACGTTGTCGAGTACGCGACATTGCGACATTTTAATGAAAGCTTTTTACTATGTTCAGAAGGCAAATGAAGAAGTAAGTTCTTGTGCGAAATGTTTGAGAAACGCTGATTGATGTAATGATGATAATAAATAAATAACAAGACTGCCGACGGCTAAAAAGTATATACATATATTAAAAGAAAAAAAAACATCGAAAATAATTCAATTACTTTACTTTACGTTTAGAAAAGTGAATGTTTTGTAAATACTCAAACACTGATTGTTATTAAATAAAATGCTAATTTGTTTTAATTATGTTATTAGAGATGAAGATATATTAAAATACAAAGTAAAAATAAACAAACAAAACCGACAAGACAAGAAAACATAATCATAATGTAAAAGCCGAATTTACGAAAGGAAAATAAAATTCATTACGTTTTAAACAATCGTGTTTCCTTTTTAATAACAACTTAATTTGGTGACACTAATTATCCATTCACAACAATCGGTCTCATTAGTCATTAAACTTTTGCTGTTGTGCGCGGCAAAGATGATAATAAAAACATTGGAATTAATCTTAATTATCTGGTACAACAATAAACAAGAAAAAACCAAGCAGGTAATTTAATTTGTTTCATATATAGAGAGAACGGGAGAATTGTTTATTTTCGAAGAAGAACGAATTGTTTGCCGGATGCTTCCTGGTTGTTTTCATTGCGAAATTAGAGGTAAGTAATGTGAGATTATCGATTTGGAAAAAGTTGCAGTATGGCTGTGTGACTGTATATGAGCAAAAACGCGTGATAATAAATTTTGCAATGTCATTACGAATTATATTTGAGTGCATTTCGTAATTGTTCATTATCTATCTATCTAAAAGATTATTGATAAGGGAAAGTTGAACAAGCAAATGCTGATTAAAAAAAAGTTTGCCAAATTTAATTATTTTGTTATGAACATTTTTGCGTTCTTGATAATTGTTTACTCAGCTTGTTTTCATAACGTTCGTTTTTCTACTCTTTACGAATAAATTAAATGTAAACAATAAGCTTATCGATTTAGAAAAAAAGTTCACGAGCTGCAAAACTGAACTAAATTTCGTCGTGATAGATTTGCAAACTTTAACGGCACAGATAATATTGTGTACTGTTTTATAAATTTTCAACTTTTTAATTAAAATGTGAAAATGTTTTTATTCGATTCGGAAACAAAAATAATTAAAGCAGCAAACATCAATTAAAAATAAGTTTTTATTAAAAAATTGTCTGCGTTTCTGAATGCAAATTTTAGTAAAAAAATAGAGAATTCATTTTAATTAATTAATAATAAAAATCATTTTATTGCATTGAAAGGCAAATAGGTTATTATTGATTAATAAAAGTTTTTCTTTCATTTTTTCCTTTGTTTTTTTATACAAAAACTCTATAAATAAATGCAACCTCGATTAAATGCAGTAGACAAAGAATATTGTGGTAGAAAATATAGTTTTCTTCGTGAAAATGTAAATGTTGCTTGTAATTTTTCACCTTCTCTGTGTTTTTTGCATGTAAGAAAAAGCAAAAAACAATGTAAGTACAAAAAGCTTCACAAAGAAAATTGTAATAAAAACGTAAAACATTTTTTTCTAAAAAGTCATTGATTTTCTTTGTAGTTTTCCCACTGTTTTTCTGCTTGGAAATGACAAAAATCAAGAGTGCAGATAAAACATTCAACAAAGGAACATACAATTAATAAAAAAGGAAAACATTGCATGAAAATGTATTGATTTTTCTGTTGTGAATGTTAAGGTATTTTCTAAATATGAATTTTTGTTACATTTTTCATGCAAAAAGAAAAATACGAAAATAGATGTTAAAAATACCGTTATTGATTAGACGAAGATGACAAAGAATATTTTAACAGAAAATATAAAATAATTTATCAATTTTATTATAAAAATGTAACTGCTCTTTGCAATTTTTCACTTTCTTTGCTTTTTGTTACGTTTCTCGGCTGAGAAAAGAAAATCTCATTGATTTTCTTTGTAGCTATTCGCGTTTTTTTGCATTCTGTTACGTCTTTATGCGAAGAATGAGCAGTTGGAGATAAAATCGAAATTACCACATTTAAAAAACGAAGAAGTATAGATAAATGGAAATATTGTTTGTTTTATTGTCTTTGTTTTAAAAATTATACTTGATAAATAGTTTTTTAGTCCTTACAACTAAAATCAAATGACGGTATAATTAGGTAATATCAAAATTTTTAAACAGAAATGTTTGAGTCGTCGTTAAGTAAGATATTTTATTATTATTTTTAAGTGTTGTTTAAGTTATTAATTCAAAGTTCAGTGTAGTTCATTAAACACTAAACCGCTAAGCAAAAAGTGAGATTAGAAAGTAAGTTCGTTATCAGAAAGTAAGCTTATCCAATTTATTTTTCTTTCTTGGTTGTCTTAACTCATAACGTTCATTATTAATTCAAATTTCTTCCCACTTTAAGATAATTATCTATTTTTCGGTGCCTGCTTAGTTACAATAATTAATTCACTTCGCGTGTAAGAAACTTAAGTTAGATCGTAAAGTAAAATGTTTGTACCTATGTCTTTTGGGTTAGTTATTATAATAATAACATTAAAAGAGTGTTAATAGTTTAATAAAACATTTTCTTATAGAAAGAATATTCAATTTTTGATTCCAAAAGAATTATATCCAAGAAATGCATTGTTTTTAAAATAAATAAAATTTTAGACATAGTGTCGATAAATTTGCAACAATTTATTGAAGTAAATTGGAAATCATGTTCAAATGCAAGACAAATGATCAAAAATGTAGTATAAGCCTCTTTATATAAATGAGTTAACATTTTCGTTATAATATAGTTATTGCTTCATTTTTAAGTCATTTATAAAAGGTAGAGTAGTAGAATTCAACGATTTATTAGGTTTATCAATTATATCTTTAGATACTAGTAAATTAGGGCGACAACAATAGATATTCTTGAATTTTGACGGCAATTTTTAAGAAAACCACTTTTTATCTGCTTCTTCCTATCAGAAAAACTATATATATTATTATAAACTCAAAGGAGTTTCATTTACTTATTTTATTATTATTATTTCAATTTTATGTTTAAAAAAGAATTGCGACCAAATCTCATAGATGTTTCGTTTTGTAGTTTTATTTAATAGTACGGAAAAATATGATTGATAATCTCAATATATGATTGAATTATAATTTTTTTTTATTTATAGAATATATATTTAAAAGTGAGAACAATATGTAATCGGATGTTGGGAATAGTTGCTCCTCAAAGGTAAGGGATTTAAATAAAATCTATATCATTATGAGATTATGAGTGTCTTAAGCAGTCGCTTGCTGTCATCCTACGTTATTCAAATATAAATATTTTTTCTAACTTTAATGCTTCATTTCCACCATTTTAAGTAAATCTAGTAAAATTAATAATTATTTACAAAGAGACTTAGAGAGTAAAACATTTTATATTTTTAAAGATAAAGTAAATATTAAAAAATATGGCATGTTCAATTAATAAAGTTTCGCAGCAAAGTTTCGGTATTAAAAAAGAGTGCATTGCTTAAGGATTTATCGATTTCGTCATAAAAATATTAGCGTTCTTTTTTGTAATTTCCCACATTCCGTGCACTTTATTGCGCGACGAAAAAGCGTGCATTAATAAAACACACGAAAATCCAAAAAAAGTGGACGGACAAAATTTCAGCGCCATCAACTTTCCTCTCTTCGCCGCCGTAAGCAAAAAAATCGCAAAATTTTCGAGCACACAATTTTTCACTTTCTTCGTTTTTGTCGCACGGTTTTTTTAATCGCTTCTCTCGCCGGCGCTCAATGAATTTCTATGCGCTGAACTTCACAATTAACTAGACTGTTACAATCCTCGATAATGGCTAGCAAAAACAGTTTGCAAAGCAGTTTGTAAAGCAGTGCGCTGTATAGTTTTACAACTCGCCGCAGCAAAAACCATTCGAAAACGACATCATCGCATCGATTTATCGATCCGATTTGCTAAATTGACAATCTTTTTTTTTCGGCAATCATTAATTCGCATTTCCAAGTTATTCGCGCTGTGCTGGTTGCATATTAAGCGTGTGGAGGAATTGAAGCGGCCGGCCGGCAGCGTTTTGTGTATTTATGTATGTACTATATGTTTGTGTGTGTGTAATATTTCGGTTGAATTGGCACACGCTTTGAGAGTCCGGTTGTTGCAAAACTACGCTCGCTCCGTACGGCGAGTGAAACTTATGTTAATTGTTTTAGCCCAACTATTCCACCAAGCAACGGGAACAAATTCGATTAAGCCCATCGATTTGGTGGGCGGAAAAATACTTACAGTCGCAATCGAAAGCGAAATTTAATGTAAATAATTTTGCCAAACTCCTCACTTTACGACCAAGTTCCGTTTTGTTAATTAGGAGATATATAGTTTTAACCAAACTAATTCATTTTAGCGTCAAATCCAATATTATCTATATATGTATATATATTTATTATTTGACATTTTTTAGTCCTAACTTATCGAAATTCTTGTCACATTACGTTGCGATAACCATGTAGTTAAATCAAATTACTTAAGTTAAATCGCAATGAAATCTATTCTTACTTGTATTTGATTTTTGCTGTTTTTGTTAGTATTAACTTAAATTTTTTCCATAATCATGTTGAATATCTTTTACGTTGATTTTGCACATTTATTAAGTTTGATTAAGCAGATAGGTTGTAGTAAGCAATATCTACTTGCGGTATTTTTAGTCTTCTTTTAAGCTACAACCTTAAGCAAATTAGTATAGTCTTATGGAACAAACTTCTAATTGAATATATCGTTTGGTCGTAAGTGCAAGTGATAAGATTAGGACTACCTATGTTTATTTAATTCTTAGTGCCTTTTTAGACTTNCCTTACGCAAATTAGTATAGTCTTATGGAACAAACTTCTAATTGAATATATCGTTTGGTCGTAAGTGCAAGTGATAAGATTAGGACTACCTATGTTTATTTAATTCTTAGTGCCTTTTTAAACTTAAATTAAATTAACGATTAGAGAAACTCCTCACTTTCGAAATGAGTTCTAGTATGAAGGGTATGTCGTTAACGGAATTAGTTGATTTGCAATCAATTTGTGCCAAGAATGATAAAATTATATAAAATATATTTACTAAAANAGAAACTCCTCACTTTCGAAATGAGTTCTAGTATGAAGGGTATGTCGTTAACGGAATTAGTTGATTTGCAATCAATTTGTGCCAAGAATGATAAAATTATATAAAATATATTTACTAAAAAATGTCAATAACTTGTTTGGTCGTAAGTAAATGCAAAATGGATGTATTTATTGTTTGATGTTTATTTAATTTAAATTATTGAATCAAAATCATTTACTTTTAAACACACATATAGGTACTTTCAAATTGCGGTTTTTTTATGAAGGTATGCATAGCTAAAGCAACCAATTTTAGTTTTAATAATTTTAATTTCTTTAGCTGAGCTTACCTTTCTCAATGAAAGAACTGCAATTTGGAAGTACATTATAGTGTATAAAAGAAAATAATTTGAATTGGAATTTTTCATTTACTATCTAAATAATTTACATTTTACGATGAAGTTCCAATATGGGATTAGTTGATAACCGGGTATGACATTTTCAAGTCTAATAATTATGTCAATACTAACTTATTTTATTGTAAGTGCGAATGAACGAACCAAATCATATCATATAATATATATCATATAATTATTGCAAAAAACTATAAACAACTTGTTACCTGGCTGAATTTATTTTTGATATTTGAGCTTAAATTAAATTATTGAATCCACATACCAAGTTCCAGTCTAAAAACCTTGTCATTGCGTGAATTAGTAGATAAGCTAGAATGATAATACGATATCTGATAATTAACTTGTTTGGTCGTAAGATTGAATGGATATTAACAAAAAATGTCGTAAAGTAAGGTGTGATTACAAGTTTCAATTGACAAAGAGTCAATGTTTTCTTGTGAAACTGATGAAAATATGAATGTGCAGCAAAGCCTAAGAACAATTGTTTTAATCATTTCGACATGCTCTGAAAATTTAATGTTGCTCCAAAACTTAACGAAAACATTTGATTTTGCTTTCGCTTCTACTCGTGACATTTTTAATTGAAAGTTTTACTTGAATCAAGTTCGTAAATATGATGATTTTGGTAAAATAGAAAGAAAATTTTTAAACAAGAAACATTTTCCATTTAATTCTGATCAAATCAGTATGGAAAAAAGTTTTTCTATTAAAAATATATTGTAATTTTATTGAATTTTTTTAGGCATTGTAAAAAGTTCATCTTAATTTTGTCAACAACGTACATACATTATTTTTTTGGATAAAAATTACAGACAATGGCATTTTTTCACATGTTTCAAATAACAGTTTATTATTGAATTTGAACCTAATTTGAAAATAAAAATGAATAAATGTGAGAATGAAATCATTGTATATACGAATTTTTAACGCTGCATTAATTCATTGTTAGTTTTCATAACGATTACAAACAACGCCACGATTCTTAATTAATTATTTCATGTTGTTGTTGGTTTTTTTTTTGGATGGTGCAAAGTTATGTATACTGCAAGAAAAAAACAATGTTCCATTTTATGTTAATTATTGCGTCAAGACTAAAGAATTTAACAGAAATAGCAGTTTCATCATCGCAACTTTAAGCAATTTTGTAAATTAATGTGTAGTTATAATTCCTTTTTTCACTTGCACTTTGCTGCTTCCCATCCATCCAGCGCAGCGGTTCGATCGCGATGACCGGTTCGGCACAATGGACGGCCGCTCGTCGAGCCGGAAGCGCGCCGTCGATTCGCCGACCGGAACGCGTCCGGTGCGAGCCGCGACGACGCACGCTGCGCGCCACCGTCCTGAAGGCTCGCTGGCTCGCTCGCGCGCGCGCTCGTCGATGACTCACCTAATTGACGATGGATGGAACGCACAAGGAAGTCGGTCAATTTGGACGTCTTCATTATAAGATGATTAGCTAATCCGCTGCCTTGATTGACCAAAAAGCCATTTTCATTGCCGTTGCGTTCATTTCACGCACAATTAAAACTTGCGCTCCGCACAATAACAAAGCAATCAGGAAAAAATGCTTTATAATAATAATAACGGATATTCCATGTAAAATTTGAAAATAATAGGAAAGGTGAAATAACGGTGGATGGGAACAATGCGCAAAAATGGTATGATTATGATAACGCTCAGGATTCGGGTCATTTCTCTGCGATCTTAACCTTACCTATGACATGATAATCCGATTAAGAGCCGGCATGTTGAGCGCGCTCGACTGAAACGAGATTAAATATTATGCAAATGCGATTCCGGACGCCCAGACTTTATCAAGTTTTAAAACGCAATTAACGTCGATGCCGAATTTCTCTCCATTCGGTGGATGTTTGTTTGGATGCCCGTTTTCCCAGAAATCGTCAACGTATTGAACATTAATGATTTATAAGCAAAACTTTGCCCAACTCGTGATAATTTTCCTAGCTAGCACTACATAGTTAGTTGTCAAAGTATTTTAATCCAAACTATATTTAAAAAAAGGTATATTTTTGTATATGAAAAATTTAACAACAGACTTTGTTTATCATAAATATTTAATAAAATTGTTGCTTGTAAATTAGTTGCATATTATGAATTAATTAACCGAACTTATTCAAACGAATCAATCCTAAACAAATATGCTATTCGAGTTAATTAATTAGCAACAATGATTTTTCCTAAAGTCGCAACAACAACAACAACAACAGGCAGCAACACAGCGTCGAAACGAAACTTTTAATTGAACGAAATTGGGGCGCGCACAAACAGCTGTATCAATTATGAAAATTGATCGGCGCTCATTCCGCGTGCATCGATTAGCAAAGTGCATTACCACCACAACGCAACCGATTGCGACAGCGCGCAATTTTACACCAAATAATTCGGATAATGTGTCTCGAGCAGCGCGCGCGACCTTCGCGCGCCGCCTTTGTTTCGCTGCTGCTGCGATGTAATTTGCCGCATCGCTCGCGCGCGGGATATTTTAATCAAGATGTGTTTGAGAATGCGCGGCACGTCGCCGAAACATGTGCCTGATATCGTCAATTTCGTCAGGTTGATCCGACCGAGCTTGCATGGAGGATTTGCATTCGTGTCGTGCGATGCCCGCGTGCACCTTACAAACGATGCGATTGTGAGCAATTAGATTGCCTTCAAGCGCGCACCGAGGGTAGTGGCGCGTTTGCCCGGATTATCGAGGGTCAATGCATGTACTAATTACAACGACATTCACCACACTGGATTAGAATATGAATATAGCTCTATGCGTCTGAAATGCATGACTGCGTCGCATAACTGAAACAAACGATAAATTATGTGGTATCAATCGCTTTTTATAAACAAAATACAAGCATGTACTAACTGCAATAATACTTAGCAAATGGATTAAACATTAAGATCGAACTATTACTATTGCTAGACTGGTTCAATGACTACAACTTGTGTAAGTGTCAACGATGAATAAGCTTGTATTAATTGTTTTTGATTAAGCAAAAGAGATATGTATTATTGCTTACAAATGTTTGTCATATAAGCACGTGAAAGTGTTTGAAACGTCCACATTTTATATAAATGAAGTCTGAATACTTTGTCTTCTTCCTCCATCTAGTCAGGTATTTAAAAACAATATTTCATCTTTTGCATAATTATAATAATAGCCACCAACTGGACTTAACATGCATGAGCTTATGAGTAAGAAAAGTGTAAGCACCATGGATAAATAAGTTGATATTAATTGCCTTACAATAATAAATTGCGAACTTACCAAAGCCCTGCAATATACGTAAAAGTAAATTACATTCATGAACAGATTAAAATATGAGTATGAATCTGTGACTGTTGCTTGACTGTTTCATGACTGACACAAATATATAACCGACAATATTAAATAATGTGGTATCGATCACTCCTTAATGATTGTTGCGCGAGATGTGTCAGTAGCAGGAACTGGCTGCAATGATACGCAGCAATTAGATTATAATATTAATATAGAATTAAGAATTCGTTTAACTGTCTCAACCACCGATAATTATGTTGAATCAATTGCTTTTTAATAATCAAAGCATAAGTATACGAAAGTACAATACAATACATGAATTAACTGCAATAATAAGCCCCAGTTTGTTTATGAATTCGTTTGACTGGCGCATGACTGAAACAAATGTGTAACCGTCACCGATAAATAAATGTGATATCAATCGCTTTTTAATAATCAAAGCGCGAGAGGTATACGA
>JARJDW010005650.1:0-29098 GCA_030264715.1 Adinopsis sp. GC000173 | reverse complement strand
CTTTAACGAGGGAGTTTTGGATTGACCTGCAATAAGTAATAGAGATATCAACATAAATCAAACATGCCAAACCAAAGAGTTTATTACTTAAGAATTTAACATCACTGTAACCCTCATACTTTGCATAAAAGATATGGACAATCAACTATCTAGCTACATCCATTCATTTAAAGCTTATCAGTCTCACGTAATAATATTATAAGATTTGCAAAATTAGGAATTGTTGCAATTAAATAGGGAGCCACTTCTATTTTGTATCAGAAACATTAACACATAGATAATATTAAATAAAAAAAACAATATGTACTACTATATAATTTTTTAATGTATTACAAAATCAAATAATATCTATAATCACATATTTGCAAATAAATTGTTCTGGTTAGAATACTAATAAACTGCTTCTAAATCAACACTACAAAATTATAAATTTCTAATGCTATTACATAAAATCATTGAGTAAGGATATTCTTACTGAATGATAAAATGCTAAATCTACATTAACTTTAATTGTACAAGTACTATCCTTCTTAGTTAAAAGGTAGTATCTCTAGTTTTTTCCTAGTTTTTAGTTAATTAACGTCCTAAATGAGCATTTGCTTTAAAATGTTAAAGACAAATGTACATACTGCAAACGATGTGTACTATCGTGTGAATACGAACCGAAATGACCTGTTTGGGTTGACTGTCGTCCCTTCGCGTTTTATGGTACGCCTCAGACAATCACCACGGGTGTTCTACCTTAAAATCACATAGTATTCGCAACTATTTTATTTGAATTGATAAACTAACGAAAATATAACAACAATATTAGAAAAACAAAAATATAAAAAACCAAAAAGATTGATATTTTTGCTAGTTTTTCTACTCATTTGAGAGACTTATTAAAAGTGGTTGCGATCTCTATTTACATTTTATCGTAAAACACCCGTGGTGATTGTCACAGGGAATACCATAAACCATAAATATTGGTATGCACATGGTATGTAATATTTCTGCTTTCTATTTTCTCAAAAGTCAAAAGTCAGTTGGGAGGAGATACTGCCTTTTAAGTTAGGACAGCAGTATAGATTTAGTAGACGTAAAATTTATTAGACCTATATTGCAATAAATAGGTAAATTGACTTAATTCATCTCAGATCTAAAAATTTGTTTAAATAATAATATGGACTGTCAGAAAAATACGAAAAATATGTGGTCAAATTTAGCCTTACACTATGTTTCTTATTCAACAATAGTTTGGGAGATGATTCAAGTGACAACAATTTTTGAAAGTACTTCCTTGATATTTCCTTGCGTCTTGGAACACTACCTAACTGCGTATTATAACAACGTATGGTAATATAATCTATATTAGATATACAAAGACCGCGTATTCCATTATATATGTTATTGCTGATTAATGTGTTGACTAACTTTTGCCGACAACCGCAATGCAATGGATTATAATCAAAATTAATTCGTTGTAAACTTGTTAAATTATTTATCAAATGATTGTCAATAATGACAAGCCTATTATGTGCAATATTGAATTCTTGAATTGAATTTAAATCATTTGCTGCAAACCAAGAGGTTTTTAACGTATATAAGTTGTTTGAACTCACATCCAGATATTCTAAACTAGTAAAATTAAATAAATTGAATTGGAATTCTGTGAAATTGTTATGAGATAAATTTATTTTTTTAAGATATTTTAAATATCTAAATATGTTTCCATCTAAATGTTTTAATTTATTATAGGATAAATCAATATTTTCTAGCTGTTGATTAAATGAAAAAATTAAAGGTTCTAACGCTACGATATTGTTGAGGGATAAATTAATTATTTTTAGACCTTTGTTATACCTAAACAAGCAACTAACATCACTCAATTTCATATCAAATAAAAATAACTCTTCTAGATCGTGAAGACTATGAAACAGTCCGCAAGGAATTTTTTCGACATGATTACCACCTAATATTAGTATTTTGAGAAATTTCGTTTTATAAAAGTCGTGCGTCGAAAAGATGGTTATATTTTTATATGCCAAATTTAACATTTGTAATTGTGGCGTATATTCACCAAGCAGTGCTTTCCAATATCCGTTTTTAATATACGACAAGTCCAGTTCAATCAAATTATACAAGTTTCGAAAGGTTGAATATGGTACATCATCTATGTAACTTATAAATAGAACTTGTAAATTTTCCAACAATACCATAGCGTTATTTTCAATTAATAGTTTTTTATTACCACTTAATTTCAAATATCTCAAATGCGACAAGTGTTTAAAATCATTATGGTCTAAATAATCCAAATCGTTATTAGAAAGATCTAGTAACTGCAAACGCATCGGTGCAAATATATTACTTGGGAGATATTGTAAATTTGATCTTGTTAAAATCAACGATTCTAAGTGATGTAGATGTTTAAAAGCACTCTTAGTTAATTCCACATTCTTGGCTTGAAAATCCAACACTCGAAGATATTTGAAAACAATCGTCTTCTCTGTAATTATGTTATCCCGATCACTGGCTTTAATGTAAGCTTCACGAACCTCGTCCTAAAACAAAAATTAGACATAGTTGGAACACTATTAATTGTTTATTAAATTTAGGTTAGTCTATTATTATATTTAGTTATAAAGTTAAAAAAGTCACTTTTTTATCATCAATACATTGCTTAGTAGTAGATATTTATTAACGTGTCATTGTTTTATTTATTTATATTCAATTCGATTTAATTCAAATTTCGCGCTAATATACATATTGTGCGACGGTGCTGCCAAAGCCAAACGCGGATTTTCGCTGAACTATTTATTTGAATTTGTGCGACGGTGCTGCCATTGCCACATGCGGAATTTCGCTGAACATAAATTCAAATAAATAGTTCAGCAAAATCCCGCGTGTGACGCACAAAATGTATATTGGCGCCAAATTTAAATCAAATCGAATAGAATTGAATTAATTCCAAAAGTATAATTACTACAATGACTGGGTTTCTCTATGTAATGATGAGATCTTTATTCACACAACCTGTACAAAATTAATACACAATACATATGTTCATGACTTATTAATTATTAGTGTCAAGCAAACGTATTGCAACTTATTTCCAAACATATTCACACGATGCACTAACCTACACATTCAACTGTTAGATCCTAATCAGAACTGATAATTCTTATGATGACATACACTGCTTAAAAAATAAACGGATATTACAAAAAACAAGTTTATCACTTTTAAGTAAATGCATTGTTATTGTAGTTTTGATATTTATAAACAAAAATCTGAACGTTTGGTTTGGTTAAAATAAGTTTGTACGAACTTTATAGCGATCTTCAGTGAAGAGTTTACACTCTGTCAAATATGTATCGGAAATTATCCGATAGAACATAAAATAATTATAATTCATTCGAATGCATGATGATGAAGTCATTGACGATAGGCCAGAGCGAGGCAATTATTCCAGCATATCTTGGCCGCTTCTGAATGCATCGTACCTCCTATTTTTTGATAAAGTCGATTCACTGTAAGTCTTATGTAACATTTTCAGCGATTTGGGAAATGAAATTCCATTTGCATTATAAAATTTTAAACAAATTCATTACTCAACATTTGTATCCATTCGTAAAAATTGCAACATACTAAGTAACTAGTTTTAAATAACATTTTTTAAAAGTTCTACCCTCTTTTCTTAAATAACTGTTAATTGTTTTGAGCAGTGTATATTAAATCGGTAATAAAGTAATTATTATTGCATATATCATAAAGATAGTACGCTAAATACATCAATGCCTAATCATTTCAATTTTGATGATTCACATTTTATCACTTTTCAAATGTGCAACTCTTCAAAATTTTATAAATATGCCTTATTCTCAAAAAATGTTATATGTAATTAATCTATAAATGTTTATACGTTTAAAAGTTTACATTTACAAACAATTTGTTATCTTTAAGTTTCTTCTGTATATACAATATAATATCTAAAAGTAACCCGTTACATTTTCAGTATCAAATTATGTTTCTAAAATATTATTAACAAATATGTACATCTGTATTTCGATACTTTTTAAAAGTAACGTTCGAGTATCTGAAATTTATTTATATCATACATTTAAATGCAATTCATTTAAATACCTTAAAAAGATTTGTATCGCCATTTATACACGCATAGGTAACACTGTCGCATCGCAGTCGTCTTAATGTTCTATTATAAACACACTTATTTTGGTTACATGTTATGAAATTCAAAAAAATCAAACTACAATATACAATGATCTTCATAATGCAAAACAAAACAATAGATATAAGTTTTTTCAATCATTATTTTTTCTATTTATAAACATATTGATAAGTTGGGAATGAGACATAGTAATAAATTTAATTATCGAAATTACTAATATTTTATTAACAATAATAACTTTATTATCACATTTACTAAAATTTACGATTTCGATATTAAATAAAGCAATATTTTCAACAAAAATAATATTTATTCTACATCTAAGTACTATATTATATAATATTCAAATTGATAAATTAATTTTCAATTTAACAAACAATAAGTGTTAAAACTTAAATTGCAAATGAGATTTTTCAATTTCTGGACTACTATTTGCAAGCAATAAGTTTCTATATTGATCAAACAGAGTGCTTGACAGTAATGGATCGTTGTTGGTTAGTAAAACTTCTTCGGGTGTCGATGGTAAATTGATCGAAGCGTGTGATGCCATATGTATTTTGAATTCCAGACTATGTTTGAAATCTTTGCTGCAACATTGTAGATATTTTGATGCATCTTCGTTGGACGTCAGGCTGTTTATTAAGTAATAATTATTGTATAAATTCTACTGCAAATATGGGGATGATAGAAACAGCCACCAGAAATAATCATCATCGGTTAAAAAGATTATTTATTGGTCAAGTTTTTTGAAAAATGAATAAGCTAGTTGTAACGTAAACAGCGCCTTGTACAATATTTAATTTACTTACTATCAATAATATTACAATTTACAATAACAAGAAAGCCACATTAGTGTTCTCAAATTTTCGGGACTGACATTGAATGCTGATTTTAGCTAAAGATCTAATACAAAACCTAGATACGCACTAGAGTTAATCTGCATTAAAAAGGCAATAAGTTGTAGAAAAATCAAAGTATACGTCTTGGGATTGTCGAATTGGGTAAATTTTGTTATTCATTTAAGTCAATAAACTATGGCAAAAATCTACGCAAATGGATGACAAAATCTTCGCTTGTGTGTAAGTGTTAAATAAGGTACGTATATGTAAAATTCATGTCACAGTTATATAAGACCATGCTCTAACTTTTTTGGTATCCACGTGGTTTCCTTATTACATAGCTGCTGTAACTTATCTTCCTCCTTCTTTTTAAGCATAGAAAAACTTTGCTCTCGTTACATATTACAAATTACGCATTTCTCATTCAAAACTTAATGCGCGTCTGACCTTATCGCATCATACTTGTTCTGCATTATCCCTACCTTCCTATAATGACTTTTTGCAATTGGGAGCTACTTCTACCACCCCCTGTATGCGTAAACATTACCTCACATTATTGTTATTATTATCACTATTAGTAACTGCAGCACTACTAATCTTATGAATCTTTTCCAAATGTTTCTTGAGGCAAGCCAGTGACTTATACTTCTTGTTACATCCAGAATAATTGCACATTATTCTGCTGTCAGCAAATTGATAAAACTGTTGTCTAAAATAATAGAAAAACTTATTTTTAAATATTTAAACACGCTGAAACTTACTCGGCATATAAATGTTCTTTGCTAATTATCGTACCGGAGTCTAAAAATTATATTTAAAACACGTATTATGTAGTTTACATGAAATTACCTTGGTTATTATTGTTATTATAGCACTCACTTCTGTAAAAAAGAGATAAATTAATAATTAATTGATATTTTGAATGATTACCTACGTTAATGTGATCACTTTTCGATCGGTATAAATATATTTCCTTTCTAAAACAATATCCATGTTTATTTACATAAACGATTAGCTTTAAATTAAACTCACTTGGTTCCATGTTTAAATGAGTTAGTTTATAGTAACCTACGATACACTACAGATGCAGCACGTGGTTTAAAAGTTTTTATCAGTTCAAAATTAAGGCTATAGGATATACGTATTTCCAGGTAAGGAAGGTAAAAAGAAGCTTTATTTCACTCATATGAAGTTAGCAAACAAACAATATTTATTTCAAATATCTTACAATATTCTTAATATCTAGATATTAAAAAAATGTTTACTTAGAAAGCTATTTCTATAATATTTTGGAGTTGAATTGTCAATGTTAAAGTATTTGTTAACATTTAGAGTTTCATTCGTTAGACTCTCTTTTAACAATGCTTTTTCTAAACCTTCTTGACCAAGCAACGTTTTAAAATTTGCATAGCCTACATACGATGTTTTTTCTAAATTTTGCAACACACCAAAGCTATAATGACAATCCGTAACTGGCGAATTAATACATAGACTATCTTGGAACAGCTCCTTGTCGTAATTTATTGAATGATTATTTAAATGTTTTATTGTAATTCCATAGCAATTACAATCCAGCGGATTATAACAAAATTCTATATTTTTCACATTATGCAAACCATTTACATCGATAAACAATCATTTATTACGGTATACATTTAGATAATTCAAAGACTTGGGCTAATAAATCGGTTGGAAAGTAAAATAAATGATTTGCTTCCAGTTTGGGCCTTTTCAAGCGGGGTAAATCAAATGAAGACTTGTCAAAAAATTTAAATTCATTGTGACTTAGCTTTATTTCACTCATATCAAATTAGCAAACAAACAATATTTATTTCAAATATCTCAATCTTACAATATATCTAGATATTAGAAAAATGTTTACTTAAAAATCTATTTCTATAATATTTTGGAGTTGAACTGTCAATGTTAAAGTATTTGTTTACATTTAGGGTTTCATTCGTTAGACTATCTTTTAACAATGCTTTTTCTAAACCTTCTTGACCAAGCAATGATTTAAAATTTGCATAGCCTACATACGATGTTTTTTCTAAATTTTGCAGCACACCAAAGCTGTAGTGACAATCCGTAACTGGCGAATTAATACATAGGCTATCTTGAAACAGCTCCTTGTCGTAATTTATTGAATTATTATTTAAATGTTTTATCGTAATTCCATAGCAATTACAATCTAGAGGATTGTAACAAAATTCTAGCTTTTTCACATTATGCAAAGCATTTACATCGATAAACAATAACTTATTGCGTTGTACATTTAGATAATTTAAAGATTTAGGTAATAAGTCGGTTGGAAAGTAAAATAAATGATTGGCTTCCAGTGTGAGATTTTTCAAGCGAGGTAAATCAAATGCAGACTTGTCAAAAAATTTAAATTCATTGTGACCTAGATTAAGGGTGGTTAATTCCTTCAAATTGCTAAAAACTCCGCTTGGTAAATAGTGCAGATGATTATTGGATAAGTCCAGTATATCTAAATCAGTATTATACTGAAATATTGAACGACCTAATGTTTTTAAGAAATTTCCATACAAACTAAGTTCTCTAAGTTTCGTATTGTAACGGAACAAGTCGCAGTGTAAATCTTCCAGATTCATTTCGAACAGCAATAACTTCTTTAAATTTTGTAGTTGATTAAATATTCCACAGGGTAGGTTACTTATAGAATTTCTACCCAAATACAAATGTTCTAAGTGCGAAAATCCATTAAAGGTATCGTAGGTAAGATTGTTAAGCTTAGTTTGTATTAAATTTAGCTGTCTCAATTCTGGAAAATAACGGCTAAAGTTTACTGGTAATTGTCGTAGGTCGTTAAATGACAAGTCTAATGTTAACAAATCATTTAAATTTTTTATCAAATTGTAATTACTAAAATTGATACCACTTAAATAAAGCTCTTTTAAGCTTGTTAAGTTACTAAAACTGTCATCGTCTAATTTAATATTAAAATTATTATTTAACTTCAAATATTTCAATTGCTCCAAATACTCTAAATGACACTTACTTAAATATTTTATTGTATTTTCAGATAGATCAAGTAAATGTAACCTGCTAAACTTAAACAAATATTTGGGAATTGATTTCAAGTTAGACGATGTGATGATTAAACTTTCCATAAAATATAAATCGGTGAAAGAGTCCTGATATAAAACGATCGTTTCATTAGAGCGCATATTTAATACTTTTGTATTTTTAAAAAATAAAGCTTGTTTTGCAGCAAAAATCCTTGTAGGTGTTTTGAGGCGCACTTCTCTAATTTCATCCTAAAAACAATGACATGTAAATGATTTGAAATAACTTATTGCGTCATGTATCTTACCTTTAGGGGATGATAATTTGATTTAATGGTATTAAAATCAATATCATTACAGACAATTTCACCATTATGATATTTAAAAATGCAACGAGGTTTCAAACAATTTATATTATTGATTATGATTAAACTAAATATAAACTGTATGTAGTTGACAGCGTACTTCATCGTAATTAAATAAACTATAAAGGAAATTTTAAGTTATTTAAATAGCTCTTTAATGTCAATTGATAATCCGTTTATCTATAATGATTAATAATAGGTATTTTTGCAAAAATATATTTCGTAAACAATAATTAAAAATATATGGATCGAACCAGTTTGAAAAATTATAAATAACTTGCTGGGATTTATGACTCATAACATACATCATTTAATTACGTGTTAAAATTAAAGATTTAATAAAATAAAATGTTTAAATTCTTGGTTTATATTTTAAATCTATTGATTTACACATTTATGTTAGTGCGCAGGACAGTTCCACAGCTTACAAAGTTGCCTAACTCTCTTCGTACGACGCACGTTTTACACGTGTGTTGATCCTCAAGTGTATTTTCAGTTTTACCGCGAAAAAAATATATTTATCGACAAAATGTCGATGTATAATTTTAAGAAGATTGCAGTGGTGCCCACCTCAAAGGTAATTTATCAATTCATTAGAGAAAATCTGGATAATTCGAACATTTTCTAAAACCTAACCTATAATTTTAGGACTTCATTGATATAATATTATCAAAAACACAACGTAAGACGCCAACTGTGGTACACAAACAATATAAAATCACCAGAATACGAACATTTTATTTGCGCAAGATTAAATATACGCAACAGAATTTTCATGATCGCCTCACGCAGATTCTCACCGAATTCCCCAAGTTGGATGACGTCCATCCATTTTACGCCGATTTAATGAACGTGTTGTACGATAAAGATCACTACAAGCTCGCTTTAGGTCAGATAAATTCAGCGAGACACCTAATTGATAATGTTGCGAAAGATTACGTGAGATTGTTGAAATATGGTGATTCACTATATAGATGCAAACAGCTTAAACGTGCTGCATTAGGTCGTATGGCGACGATTATGAAACGTCAAGGATCTAATTTAACATACTTGGAGCAAGTCAGACAGCATTTGGCTCGTTTACCATCAATTGATCCATACACACGCACAGTAATCATTTGTGGATTTCCTAATGTAGGAAAATCATCATTTATCAATAAGATTACACGTGCTGATGTTGAAGTGCAGCCTTACGCATTTACCACTAAATCATTGTATGTGGGCCATATGGATTACAAATATTTGAGATGGCAAGTTATTGATACACCTGGAATTTTGGATCATTCATTGGAGGAACGTAACGTTATTGAAATGCAAGCAGTAACAGCTTTGGCGCATTTACGTGCATGCGTTTTATATTTCCTCGATTTATCTGAACAATGCGGACACACTTTGGAAGAGCAAGTTAAATTATTCGAATCTATTAAACCGCTATTTGCAAATAAACCATTGTTAATTGTGGCAAATAAAATAGACATCATATCTTTGGATGAATTGCCGGCAGAACGCAGAGAATTACTCGCTCCGATTGAGTCAGATTCAGAAATTACCTTAATGGAAATGTCCACTGTTAATGAGATTGGTGTGATGGAAGTAAAAATTCAAGCTTGTGAGAAATTACTCAGTTACAGAGTCGATCAGAAAATGCGCACCAAGAAAGTGGATGGTATATTGAATCGTCTACATGTTGCAGTACCAAAAGCACGGGATGCTAAAGACCGTCCTCCTTGTATACCAGAAAATATCCTACTAAAGAGAGGCATGCAAGCTGAGAAGAAAAAACGAAAATTGGAGAGAGACATTGAAATCGAAGATGGCGACGACTACGTCTTGGATCTTAAAAAACATTACACTGACATACCGGAAGAGGAAAGATGGGATATTATTCCAGAAATCTGGGAAGGCCATAATATCACGGACTACATTGATCCTGATTTGTTTGAGGTACATTTGTTTTTGTTTTCCTGTTTACTGTCGTAACATATTAAAATATAATTACACAAACGCTTGTGGTGTACACTTCGGTGCACACATTTTATTGATTTGAGAAATAAAGCACAAGGTTTGTGAATTATTTATTAACTATTAATCATCATTAATTTTTATTGAATTTATAGAAACTCGGGGAGTTGGAGAGAGAGGAAGAACTTCGCGAAGCGAGTGGAATGTACATTATTCCTAAAATTGAATACGACGAAACAATGCGTGAGATTAAGGAGCTTGCATCCCAAATTCGTAACAAGAGAGCTATACTCAAAGATGAAGCACGTGTTAATAAGCAGTGCAAAAAACCAACTATGCCGCGTACTGCTACCGCTAAAGTAAGTTAAATATTAATTTATAAAATTTTGTAATTATTTTAAAATTACATTTTGTAACAATTTTATCTGTTTTATAGGTACGTCAACGCTCTGTAACCAAATTGCGTACCCAAATGGAGGATTTGGGCTGTGATATGAGCGATACTAAGAAGGCACACTTTACTGCCACTAAGGGACGTAGTCGCTCATTGGGCCCGATCTCCAAACGTATGCGTATGGAGGTACAGAAACTGGCCGATACTAAGAATCGTAGCGTTTCCAGAGTACCGCCTAGAAATGAACAAGGCGTTAAGGATGTTGTTGTACGTTACACTATCATTTTTCTTAACATTTTCTTATTACGTAATTATATTTTCAGATGCGTAAGAAATTGGATAAGATTGCACACAGAGCTATTGCCAAGAAAGTCGCCAAGATGGGTCTTAAGGGTGAAGCTGATAGGTTTATCGGCAACAAGATGCCCAAGCATCTGTTCTCCGGTAAACGAGGTGTCGGCAAGACCGACAGACGTTAAGTAGTTAATCATCATTCACTAATATATAACAAGAGGACAAGTCGTTAATTATTATATTTGGATATACGGATTATTACAAAAATGTTTTTGAAGTCAAATAATTTATATATTTAGCAATAAAAATAAATAAATACATATCGTGGTAGTTAATCGAATTTACAGGTCGATGTAAGCTGAGCCACAACGGACGTTGTAAAATTGATCACAAACTTGGAATTGTTCGTTAAACAATGTGCCGTTTGTGCACAGGAATGATGCGTGATGATTGTGTTCACATAAATGATAGGCCTGTAACAGACAATAAAAATTAATGTACTTAATGCATATCAATTACTGCACATTGTAATCACAATATGTAATTGAGCCGTCTAGATTTAAGTCCATTTAAAAAAAAAAATTGCGAAATATTGTATGTTTTTGATTTAATTGTTAAAGACACAAACTACAATATCTCAATTCACCTCTAAGTGGACTTGGGGAATTTTAATAATAGGTAACTCAATTACGAAAACATGTTAGGGAAGCGACTTGCAAGCTTTAATCTTAAGCCCTTTTTGGGGGACTCATAATCAATCACGCCTCAAGTTTATTGCATTACCTTAAATTTCGAGCACATCTGTAACTACCCCTATTATCTATATGTGATTTTGTATTACCTATAAATGATAGGCCTGCAATAAGCAATAAAAGTTATTAATGTACTTAATTGATATGCTTTAACAGCTTAAATTACTGAACATTGTAACCGCAATATATAATTGAGCCTAAGTCCATTTTAAATTTATTGTTTAATTATTCCGGTTATTTATTTTCTTTATTACTGTATATTTTTGATTTAATTGTTTTCTTGTCAAACATTAGAATATCTCAATACATCTATAAGTGGACTTGGTCAGTTTAAAAATAGATAGTTAAGTAAATGTGTTAGGGTGCGCACATAATGAAGCGACTAGCTCGCTTTAATCTAAACCCATTTTTTGAATGCTCATATTATCATTGATTAGGCTTCTTAATTGTGTATCAGAACTTTTTTGCTTGATGCTAATCGCTTCACTATATGCGCGACCTTAGAATAAGAAAATTAATCTATTTAATTAATGATTGTATTTTGATTTATTGGTGAAAAAGTAAATACAGGCGACCCTGACGCTTGGTGAACTCTTCTGATCGTAATGAAATATCAAATTCTAGGTTTTACAAAACTATAAAAATGGGTTTTGATGATAATCGTATCAATTCGTTGTAAATTTTACTAATTTTCTTATATCATCATAGTGAGGTATTTTTGAGGCAAAATACATTAATTATATTTTTAATTGTTGCATTTTGGATCCTGTCTCATCTTTTTATTCTTTTGTATAACTTGTGTTTTGTTTGTTATATATTAGTGAAACCTATAATTTGATATTTTCTTTTCATTTGATTCATCTATCAAAACATGACATTTTTATTTGACTAGTTTCAGTCATTTTTATATAATTTACTTAGAAATATGAAATAAAATCCACTTTACATATTGTTTATTTATTTTTGTAACAAACTTTAAACATTTTATAATAACTATAGTAAATTATATGTTTATGGCGAAACTTAATTCTAGAAATTTTTGTATGTTAAGAATTTCACTATATTTATTGTGTATAAATAGTAAACATTCAAAAGAAGTCAATTGTGATAATGGTCATAGATTCAAAAACACATTAATAATGTTTAAAAGAAAAATATGTATTCTAAATCAACTGGGAAACTTCTTTTGAATTTTTATTATTTATGTTTTCAAGATGTTCTATAACTGAAACTACTCAAGCACCATGTCTACCCGAATCCAAGGCGATGTCTTTGACTAATTATGCTATTTTAAAAACACGACTCGCGTTAAATACCGATATTCGTATGTATTATTTTTGATTTTGACTTTTCCAGGAAGGTTTGACATTGAAGGACTACAATGTTTGATTGTAGCATGCTTCACTTGTCTTTTTGTAAAAAATTTTATTTTTTTACATTTTTTGTTTAAATTTGGACACTCTACTTTTTTTATTAATATTTGTATGTGAAATTTTGTGGTCGCATTGAATTCGGGTAAATGCAACAAATGTCAGAAGATATATCTAGCGAAAAAGAGTAATCAACAGGATGCACAGTATTATTAATTACTTTGCGAATATTAAATTTTTTACTAACTTGGCAAGCAGCTTCTACATCCGCATAATATCCAGAACTTTTTCCAACGCACGAAAATGATGTCTTTGGTACCCTATGCAAAGTTGGGTATAATGGAGGATCATGGTGCAAATGTAAATTGTGATAACCGTCATACGGCATCGCACCAGGAATTATATAATGCCCGGCATTGGCAAACGCAACAATCGCTGGATGAAGAATAATAAATTCAATTCAAACTTAATATTTTAGGAGAGAACGATTAACTAACTCACCGCTTAATATTAAACAAAGCCACATGTTGATGGTCCAAAAACTTTAAACCAAATGGCTTTTGCAAAATTTCATACGATTTTTTATCATGATTTGGGTCAATAACTAACCGTTCAATTTTCAATATCATAGTTTGCAGCATTTAGTTTATTGATCTTGTTTGATAGTTAATTTACCATTTTAATAAGGCTGTTACTTTCGTTTACGAGCAAGGTTGGTTAATGCATGCGCTTCATTACTCCCACTATAAATTATCAATATTGTAATTATATACCTGCACATAGGTAATATATATATATATATACTTATACATATATATATTAATAATCAACATAATAAAAATTTACATAAATTATAATTAAGCGGTAAGTGAATGACATGACATTTGCCAAAAGTATTTTTAACTCGTTCCACTTTTGCTTTATTTGGAAAATTAAATTAATCGCATGAGTAAAGCATACCGCAAGTAATATTAAGAATAAAAGTAACATACAGAAGGAGTTTATCTATTCAATAACCTTTTTTTTCGGCTACTTTTATTTGAACAATGCGAACAAGTTCGATAATTTATTGCTAATATAGAATGTATGATATGTATTCCAATTTCGTAAACAATTAAATGCGTGATACAATCTTTAATTAGGCGGTTAAATATAGTGCAAAATTCAATGTTACGCCTACATCTATCACATATTGCATTGATTTTGATTTATTGAATGACAATTAACATTTAGCTACTTTGTATTTTAATTTATTTCAAGAACTTATTAATAGGTACTCTAACGCATATATTTCCGCAAATTGCTTCAATTTTCATTTCAAAGTTTAATAAATTAATTTTGATTTATTAAATGACAATAAACATTTAGCTACTTTGTAGTTTACTTTATTATTTTATATCCGTAAATAACTCATTTTTCTTTACGAATTTTTAACAATTTAATTTCTTAAAACATTTTGTAACAATTAATAACGAAATTCTTTGTAGTTGCTCTCGATGAAACATACTTTAATCACAATGGCAGTAAAGCCAAAATACATATACATACATACAATTTTCTTTGCAAATTTTATTGCAAGAACAAGTCCTCAAATGCAATATATAACACATTTCTCTTCAATTTTCTTTACAAATTTTTAACAATCTGTTTAAGTTGTTAAAACACATTCTGGCGATAAAGAATTCATTTTGTAGTTACTCTCTGTGAAACACATATTACTTTAAATTATTTCAATCATAATCGCAGTAAATCCGAACAATTTTCTTTATAAATTCTAACAAATTAATTTTGATTTATTGAATGAATGACAATAACACAAAGAACTTTGTAGTTTAATTTATTGCAACAACTTTAAAGGTGCTCAAACGCTATATATCCACAAATACTTCATTTGTCTTTAGTTTTCTTTCATAATTTTTAATAATCCGTTTAATTTTTTAAAACACTTTCTGATAATTAATAAAGAAATTCGTTTGTAATTACTCTAGCTAAAAAATAGTTTACTTTAATCATAATAAACTAATATAAAAAATAAATTATTTAGTGAAGAATTATAACTAATAATAAAATAACTTATAACTAACTATAATTTTACCAGGAGACTGCAACAAAAAAGGTCTTCCATAGTTTATTTAAAATACATTAACTCTCTATAATATTTTAATTAATAAATAGATATTTATTAGTTTAATTCGATATTCTTTTACTTTTCAATAATAAATATTTACAGTAAATAAACATAGTGACTTGAATTTATTTACTTTCAATAATTATCGCTTTCATTCGTAATAATTTACTACTACAAAGCAAATAAAATACTAGCTTTTAAGATATATACATTGCATATTTACACAGTGCACAGTTCTTTCAATTTACAAGCGTATTCAAAACACAATATAATATACCTCTAAAAGTAATTTGGATTGGGTTCGTATAGATTTTTTATTATATGTAGACAATATATTTATATATAATAATAATAGCATGCATATTAATTGAAAACTGGTTTATATTAACTTGGCATATTATCACCTCTGAACAATAAATTAATATATAATTATGCGTTGCAAAAAAATTATTGAACGCAATATGTGTGGGTAGATTGTTGTTATTTTTATTATTTATTCTAATTTTATTATCTAAAAATGTGAGATTATCAGAGTGAAAATCAATAATAAGTGCGTAAATAGACGTAGAATTAATATTTGTCAAGTAAAAAACTTGAAATATAGATAAACGTGGGATTGATCATGTTGTCAGGCATTTTTTAGATTCAAAGGAGTGCTTCTATGCTCAGTTCGTATGCGCGGTAGTAAATGATTCCTTGAGTAAGGTCATCTATACTGTCTACGTGTTTTTGTTTACAAATAGCTTAGCTAACACTTTTGAGCAGTCCATATTGAAACCCGGCAAGACGAATTACGATTGAAAATCATGTCATCGCCTAAAACCGAATGTGAATTAAAAGCTGGACATCCTCCAGCAGGTTAGTAAATGCGCATTAATTTTCTAAATACATTGTTACAATAAAAAAAGCATAATATATATATCTAACAATCAATATGCATGGCCTTCTTGTGTGTAGTTAAAGCTGGTGGAATGAGAATTACGCAGCACAAATCGCATAGAGAAACATCTGGTATTAATGAAGATACAACTGGCTTGAAAGTGTCTGGTAGCCCACCGAAAACCACCAATATTTCGGGAGCACCGTTGAAGGGAAATGCTGATTTTCCAGTCGAAGCGGTTCAAAGTTTTCACAAAGAAAAACCCCCAGTACCTGTTAGTGTTAAACCTCAAGTCCATATTCAACAGCCACGAAAATAGATTACTTTTTAATCATTGTTAATTCCTTAAGCATTTATATATAAAAAGCGTTATTTTTGCTTACATAATGCTGCACATTTCCACTCAGATATAATTATTATATATTATTAATTACAATATTATATTTTAACATAAAATGTGCTGTGAAGATTTATAAATGAAAAAAAATAAGGTAAATGGGATTTTTTGGGTTTAAAATAACAAACGTTTTGATTGTATTTATATTTTAGTAAATACATTCAATTCATTCCATCTTTTTTACATTTCTGTGATTTTATTCCAACTCGCAACGTGTTTCTTGCTCTTATCGCCTTTATCCAATGGAATTAGATGCGCTGCAGCAACATTCTGCCTATAATCTACCAATTAATATTAATCGCACTCATTATCCTTACGACATGTACCTAAACTCCTCGTAAGATGATGCCGTGTAACAGGACTTGATTTTTGCATCGTTACGTAACCAATAGAGTTTATCTTGGTGCGTAGCTTCTAATAATTCTTGATACAGCAATTTTTTATCAATGCTTTTCGACATTTTCTCAATAAACTGGTGTTGCTATAGCAACACGATATTGGACGCCCAATAAGACTATTCTTATATTCTTATACAACGCAACATTTAACTAATTCTATTTTAACGTAATAAAAATCGATAAAATGCAATAAAATTTTATCCCAAAATTAACATCAAACAAAACGTTTATGAATTTCTTTTGTTCTCGAGCAAAATAAACGTGTTGTGTTAATAATTTATCGCTAAAAAAACCACCAATTAATGTTGCAAACAAACAATAGTGTTTTTTTTTATTGATAAGAAATTGCAGATATGGAGAAAAGGAGATAGTGACAAACAAATAGGCTATAAGATCCAATTAAGAGAATAAGTCTAATTTAAATAAAAAAGAACTTTATTTTAATGCGAACTTAACTGAAATATGGAAGTATAAACCGAACAACGAACACAGGAAAATTCTTGTTAATTTAACCGATACATCATAAAAATTGTTGCTATAAATAAACAGCGTAATATTTTAAATAGTCCACGTTGCAAAAATCGTCTAATTTGCTTTAATATTAATGATGTTTGGCAAATGACCAAAACGTTTACAATTTTTCCAGAATCAACAATCAAATAATTACTAAAGGTAATTGTTTGTTGTTGGCGGCGGAATAACACTGAGAGACAGGCTGCAGTTGGTTATTTATTTGTGTAAGTCGATACTAAACCAACAAATAACCTTTACTAAAAAAATAAATGTGTTATCAGTATTAAAATGATTTATTTCAATGTATAAATTTAACGAATAACGACGTGCAAGTTGCTTACAGCAGCTAATTCGATGTCTTTATGAATAATATTAACTTCTTCTTGTGTTAATGTCTTTTCCATGTGTCTATATACAATTCTATAACAATGACTAACTTTTTTGGTTTTAGGATGAGTAAATTCATCGACGAGACTAACTTGTTCTACGATATCACCGCCGACGCTTCGTACTAAGTCGTAGAAATCATTACTGTTAAATTGAATACCTTCCGGTAGCCAAAAACTAATATCATTTTTACATTGGGGATACTGACTGATTGGTTTGTAAGCAACGCTCGCATCAAATTTGACTTTAGCAAATTGATTTAGAAATCCCGAATCGTTTGACCAAAACAAACGTATATCAGGGATTTGATATAATTTCATAGCGATTCTCTCCAATCCGATCCCAAACGCCCATCCGACTTTGTCATCAACGCCAGCCTCTGTGAGAATCGGTTGCTTCATGATACCGCATCCCAGCAGTTCAAGCCAGTCATCTTTATGTTTTATCTCGAGCTCCCACGATGGAGATGTGAAGGGAAACTGTGTCTCAACCCAACGTGTTTCAACTTGCTTCCCAAACAGCGTTTGGGCTAATCCAAGCAAGCATGCTTTCAAGTCATGTTCAAGTAGTTTTACTGCATCTAACGTGTGACATTCCTGCTTTCCACCTTCTATATTACTTCCTAGAGTAATGCAAACAAAATGAATAATTGTAACAATAGGATATTAGTTAGATTTGATTTACCTCTCTCAAATATATCTAAGGTGGTGTCATTAGGGAAGAGCTGATGTCTTGATCGAAGTCGGACCGCATCAATTTGGTGGAAAACTGGATAATGTGTACTGTCTATCTCATCTCTTCGGTATACATCACCAACAACCAAAAATGAATCCAAACCGGCCCGGATCAGCTCAGACTGGTGGCATGTAGTATGTGCACGCAGCAATAAATTTCGGTTTACGTAGTAGCAATCACTTTTCGCTCTTGATGGATGATCTTGCGGAATTAATAAACTATCAAAATTTTGTTGTGTCGTGACTAGCGGGGAAAAGTTGTCATATACGGAAAATATTGGATTTCCTCTATTGTTCTTATATGATTTGTAGAAATAATTCACAATGCGTTGTCTAACTAATGATAGCGGATGATTCGGTTGTATGTGAAGATTCTTATTCAAGTAACTCAAAATTTTTGGTGTCACGTTTGTATAATCATCTCGGATGAAGTTTCTGCCTTGCACGTGAACGTCGTTTTGAGCTGACGGTGCAGCTTTCGTTGATAAAACGCGTTTATCAATTAGTCGAATTCGTAAAGTTCGAAACATTTTCTAGGTTACCTTTAGATTTTGTACGCTTGTTTATATAAGAAAAGGCGAAGCGGAAAATTTAGACTTGTCCTAAACTTTTTCACAAGTCGTATGTCCAGATTTATTGATTCATTTGAAGTTTAATGTAAATACATTTGTCAATTTAAATATCAATGTGTTTAAATAACTCAAATACACATATAAACGGCTAGATAATACTAAATAATTTTCAATTTTGTGTTATTTTTTCTAAATTCTTAGTCAAAGATTCTCATTTGTGCTAGTTTTCACGTTACTTTGAATAACGTAGGTTCAAAATCGTGTTTTCTCTGGTATTTCATTGTTTTTTCATAAACTAATTGAATAAATTCATATAAATATTAGTGCATTGTATATTATTTGCAACACAATTCATACACAATGTTAAATTGCAATATAACTTATTCTTATTTAAAGATTTCATTTTGGGATTTTTATTGGCAGTAGTTGGCGGCTTCGTAACTTTTTTTTCCTTCACTGGTTATGTTGGTAGATGCATCGCGATGTATTCTGGGAGGAGTTGTGGACTTTTATGTCTGTCAAGAAAAGTTTATTGAATGTATCCTTATGTAGCTGGTAATTGTGCGAGAGACTCACCGTGAGTTTAGTGTTATCTACCAGTGTAATGTTCACGGGTACAGTGCATTTGAAGCTTTGCGAAGCATCGGGACTTCGGCCGACTGACTTCCAGACTCGACATACCGTGACATTTGGCAAACCAGATGAGCAGCTGATCGACCCGTATGTAACGATAGATGTGGACGAATCGCATGTGGACCAATCCTCCACAAAACAGAAAACATTCGATCCCGTCTGGAATGAGGAATTCGAACATCAGGTCGAAAATGCTAAAACACTCACACTCACCGTTTTTCATGATGCTGCCATTCCACCCGATGATTTTGTTGCTAACTGTTGCATCCCTTTTGAGGATCTTCTTAATAAAGAGAAAGAAGATCAAGATTTTTGGGTTAATCTCGAGCCAACAGGAAAATTGCATATACGAATCGGCCTTAAGACATCCAATGGTAATTTTTTTATTGACTAATTTGCATTCGTATCTGTCTCAACATTAGCGAAATGAATACATGATATATGATGTCTATTATAACAATTGTAGAGTTTCATGGGGTCAAGCCGCGTGAATTTAAAGAGCGTCAAGGGTTTAATCGGCGGCGAGGTGCTATGAGACGCCGTGTCCACCAAGTGAACGGCCACAAATTTATGGCAACGTTCTTAAGGCAACCAACATTTTGCTCGCATTGTAGGGAATTCATTTGGTACGTATGCATTTTCTCTTCGAGCTTCTCGTTTATTTGTAACTAATTTAAAAAAAGCGCTTTATATTTATTTATATAGGTCACCAACTTATTATGCTTATGTGAAATGTTTTGAATGAATTTTGTGTGTTTATTTATTGTAAATGGAATAGTATTTTAACTTAGGGCTTGAAAATTAACAATAATTCTGTTACAGGGGTCTGGGCAAGCAAGGCTATCAATGTCAAGGTAACGACCCATCTGTTATAAGTAACAAATATTACAGGATGTCTCATTCATTGTCGTTTTTGTTTTCGATCATTTTATTTATATTTCTTGTAAAATGTTTCACTACTAAATATTTAGTGACTAATTTTGGTTTGGTACGTTGGTGATAACACATATTATCTTAACAACACTAGTTTTAATCACAAAATAAATTCAAATCTTCAATTCAATTCTTTGAATCCTATATTGGGGGCTATAGTAGTAAATATGAGTACAACTCGGTGCTTGTATGATTCTATTTGGTCGATCTATCATTCATTTGTTTTTATGCAACTACATAACATACATACTACTTTTTTCCCTCTTCATTCGCATGTTTTTGTGAATTGGAGTGAAATCGGCACAAACATTCATTCTGTGTGAAAACAAAATTAGAAAAAATAGTCAATAATTCTTGGGATTTTAATGTTTATATTTATGAAAGCTGTCTTTGATGTTCCACTAGATGCAAGGAATCTTTCAATCATGAATAATTTTCGAATGGTTATTTAAAATGTGTATTTATTTTGTTTGCTGCAATTAAGCGTTTAATGCTTTTTAATTTCTGTTTTTATTTTGAGCGAAAATAAATGAACAATTTCCTTATTGTCAAGGAATGGCATTTTTAAAAGTAATTTCTTGTTTTATCGTTCGGATAGAAGTTATTCTATTTTAGGAACAGCTTTTATTATTTCAAATATTCCCGTTTTTTATTTTGTTTAGCAATAACTTTCTAGTAATTCTATTATCATTTTCCGATACATTGATTTTACAATATTAAAATATTTAAATGATGAATAAATAATTTGTGGAAAAAAACTGTATTCAGATACACTTTTACGCTAAAAACATTAAAGATATTAAAGTAACCAAAAAAGGTCATCATTGCATTCGTTAAAAACGCATAAAATTTGGACGGCGTACGCGTATTATTGCATAATATAAAAATACGATTAGTTGTTTTCAAATGAAAAATGTAATCAATTCATCACGTTTGTGAGTTATGACGTCATTTAAAAGTATATTTATAAATGCATATATTTCCATTGTGCACATGTGATTAAAACAAGTGGATAATTGTTTTTGGAAAAAAAATATCTTTGATAGAAAGATTTGGGACATCCTGTATTATAATCTGATACTGATGGTGTTGTGTTCTATTTTTTTTGCATGCCGCATCAACGTTATTTTCTTTGTTTATTTGATTGGATTAATATGTTTTTATTTTAAATATATAATTATATTTTCATTTGCAGCAGTCCCAGCATGGCTGTCTCGTATGCTTTTTAATTTACGTTTGTAAGTTTTTTATTTTTCTGCCTAAAACCATAATCATTTTAATTTCTTCAATTGGAATATTTTGTTTTTATCGACAAAATTGCTTTCTTTCTTTTTATTAACACCACACATTCTTTTTTATGTGAATGATTTTATTTATTACAAAACTTAATTTTTCATCATTGTAAATTTGTTGTAAATATTTTTTTAAAAAAATATTAATTATATGTGTTTTATTTTGTTATCGTTCAATTAATTTTAAATGTTTGTGTAGTGTGCACCTGTGTGGTTCATAAAAGATGTCATCTACAAGTTGTTACAAAATGTCCCGGAATGAAGGATGAGGTCAGTTGTCAACACAATCACAATTCTCAATACATTAAAGGGATATGAAAATATTGTTTCTTGTTTGATGTCTATTTTCTTTATTTCACGATTGGACTAATAAGCCATGATTGTTGTTTCTAAAATATAAAAGAATTTATTTTCACGAAACAAAAAACCATACATTAGTTTATAACTGCGGTTCTCAACTGGTATTCCAAGTAACCAGATTCATTAAGTCCGAAAACAGTACATGCTTTACACAACAAATTCAGAAAGAGAATAATATACTCGTCGCTTAGATTTTTTATAATTATACTTTGCATTTACTTGATTTGAAAGCGCAGATAAGTTTTATTAACCTCGATTGGGTAATCGCATTGTCGATGCATTAAATCAAAATTATAATGTTACATTTTTACAATATTATTTAAAATATAGAACAATCAGTACATTTTAAAAGAAGCAATTAGAAAGCAATGTTGAAAAATTGAAAAGTATATATCAACAATGAAGAATTGTACAGTTGAAAACAATATGTTTGGTTACCTTACTTTAAGATTAGTTAGCTGCAAATAAATATTTTTTCCAGAAAATACGGCAATATCAAAGAAAATTTAATTAAAAATGTTCTTTGTAATTAATTTTTTTATATAGTTTCAAAAGATTAGTTTTACAAATATAAATTAGAGATCCAAAAATATCTACTGTATATTTAAAAGGTTTCCGCGTTAAAGTTGAGAATTGTTGGTCTATAATATATTCTCAGTTATTATTTATATCTTTTCTTTGAAATGTTCCATCGGGCTTCTTTGCTAGTAGAATACACAAGGTCTCGACACGAAGAATTATTCCATTGATTCAGTCAATTCTGAAAGAAATGCATTTTAATTCCCACACAGCTTCTTCGATGGATTTAACATAGATTAAAGGCGAAAAGAAGTATGATTTGCCCGGAAAGCGTTGGTTTTTTTTCGTGTATGTTTTGTTTTTGTAACCTCTAAATTAAACTTCAAATAAATAAAAAATCAACAAAAAAACAATACACTGTTTTGTAGGCAAGGAAAGGATCTTTGAAACAAATAATATAAACACGAACGCCAAAACATAATCTTGAACGCGCAATTCGAAACGTTGTAAACGGGTGCGACTTATTAGCCAATTCGTTAGATAAACAAAGCGGTTATAAAAGATTTGTTTTGAATTATCAATACAGTGTACTATCAAATTCTAACATATCAATTAACAATATTTTCATCTCTCATAACGTATCAAATCAAATTTCAACCTTTGTGTCTTTTTTTAGTCGAGTATTCAAAGTACTCGTTTCAATGTGAACATACCTCATCGGTTTTATGTCCACAATTACAAACGGTTTACATTTTGTGATCATTGTGGTTCGTTACTTTACGGTCTTATCAAGCAAGGGCTACAATGTAAAGTATGTTCGTTAAATGTCCATAAGCGATGTCAGAAGAATGTAGCCAATAATTGTGGAATCAACACGAAGCAAATGGCAGAGATATTGAGCGCGATCGGAGTCTCTCCCGATAATCAAACACCTCGTAGAATTAAGATTGTTTCGGCGGGTGGAAGCGGTGCGAATGCGGAAGGAGGAAGCGATTCACAAGGAGCCAGTGTCGATCCTGAATTGCAAGAATTGTCAAAGATGGTCGAAGAAAAGTTGCACAATAATGGCGATTCTCAGGGTAATGTCATTAGTTTCATTTTTAATAGTATTTCCGGAGGGTAAAATAATTTTTAAGCAATCTCAAATTTCCGGTCACCTTTCAAGTCCTCATTTTAGGCTCCACAAGGCAGATAGAGCGCAGTACGCTGTGGGTAAGATTTAAAAGGTGTTTAATGTTGGTCCGGGGTGTGCATTAGGGGTTTTTGTAAAATTTAAGATATTTTCCAAAAATGTCGATGTCCAAAATGTAAAAATTATTAATTGTCAAAATGAAAGTCAGATGCAAAATTTGCCGTGTTTTGAATTTTTCTATGAGTCGTTGAATACGAAAGCATAAATCAGCTATTTCGGTTTAGAGAAAAACTACGAATTTTGCATACAAAAAATCCTACCGTGAAGACGTTCTTACATTTAGAGACGTCCAGGCGAGGACTGTCTTGCTATTTTTGACCACAACATGAGGCCCAGCGAGAAATACGCCTTTCTTACCTTATCAGCGCATCTCTATCTATCTTAGAATACCTACAATGACGCCTTGAAAAATGTGTGAGTTATTCGTTTCACAATCTGTAGTAATTATTTATGATTTTGTTTTTGATGTATTTTTAACTTTGAGGGATTTCGATTCCTCAAAGTTCTAAAATTAATAAATCAAGTATTAGTCATATTATAAAACCGAGGGAAGTTTGCTGCTGAAAAATTAATAGGTAGGAGGGCTTTTTCTAATAAGTTTTGTTTCAGAAGGTGGCAAAATGGGATTGAACGATTTTCATTTTATAAAAGTCCTTGGAAAAGGAAGTTTTGGTAAAGTCATGTTGGCTGAAAAGAAGGATACGGAGGAAGTGTACGCCGTTAAAGTTCTAAAGAAAGATGTTATCATTCAAGATGACGATGTTGATTGCACTATGACAGAAAAGCGTATTCTAGCATTAGCTGCCAAGCATCCATTTTTAACTGCATTACATTCTTGTTTTCAAACAGCTGATCGTTTATTTTTCGTTATGGAGTATGTTAACGGCGGCGATTTAATGTTTCAAATACAAAGAGCACGTAAATTTGATGAACCTAGAGCTCGTTTCTATGCAGCGGAAGTAACATTGGCATTACAATTTCTTCATAAGCACGGTGTCGTTTATCGAGATTTAAAATTAGATAATATTTTACTAGATGCTGAGGGTCATTGCAAATTAGCTGATTTTGGCATGTGCAAGGAGGGGATTTTAGATGGTGTTACAACTACCACATTTTGTGGTACACCTGATTATATTGCGCCCGAGATATTGCAGGAATTGGAGTATGGAGCGTCTGTTGATTGGTGGGCCCTCGGCGTGCTCATGTACGAAATGATGGCAGGCCAGCCGCCATTTGAAGCCGACAACGAAGACGATCTCTTCGAATCCATCCTGCATGACGATGTTTTATATCCGGTCTGGTTAAGCAAGGATGCAGTTAGCATACTAAAAGGTTTCATGACGAAAAATCCAAGTAAACGGTTAGGTTGTGTTGTTGCACATGGCGTCGAGCAGGCAATTCGCGTACATCCATTCTTCAGAGACATTGATTGGGCAGCTTTAGAACAACGTAAAGTGCGACCACCATTTAAACCTAAAATTGTAAGTTGCACACGTTTAAATCTTATTGATCATTATTATTTCGCTTTGCCTTAAAAAGGATAAACCGTTTTATTTAAAGAAGTAATTCCGATTATGTTCGTATGAATAATTTTCGGGCGTTAATTCAGGTGTGTTTTGCTTTTACATTCAAATGATTTTATGACAACATACATTTCTTCTTAAAATTACTAAAACTAACTCACTAACTAACTCACTCACTTAAAACTAACTCACCATAAATTCGGGGAAATATATAGTACACATTATGATGAATTCTAAATATAAATTTTTCTAAGTCGTGTAATAGAAACTTTACAAAATTTTTGCTGGATCTAATTGGATCGAAGGACATATATATACAGAGTGTAACAGAAATAGTATGTCAAAACATTATTGTAAGCTTCCCCAGCATTGATAAAAACATCCTGTAAACTTCTTTTTAGGTTAATTGATTCGGGCATATTTACACACATTAATCTATACTATTTTTTTTAACATTTTTGTATTATTTTTAGCCTATCCCGCGAGATACAAATCACTTTTCTTTCGAAAATTACTATTTTGCACTGAGAAAAAATCTCAAATACGCTCGTTAAAACTCCTGACTTGTATAAGTCTCGTGTAAATTATAGTCAGTATGCAACACTCGCATCGCAGATCTTGAAGAAAACTGAAGTCTTGGAGAGAAACAGCTCAATGTCTTTGAAGCGAACTTTGTATACTGATCTTCTTCAGTATGTTACTGTGTAGTGCTGTTACTTTTTGTTAGTGTAAATATTCATTCCTTCTGCATTTGTATTAGCATGTAAACCAAACTATGTCTAAAACACCCTTTCTGACACAATTACACAATTTTAGGATAAAACATTCATTGTAAAACCAAAATGCGCATATTACCCCCTATAAATTCTTTTTTCCTTATCAAAGGAAGTTTATTGAAATATAATATCGTGGTTGTGTCAAATATACATATAATTTGTGTTTTATGTGTTTAGTTCACTTGTGATAAATTAATCTTTTTTTGGTTTGTTTTAGAAGAACAAAAAGGATGCATTAAATTTCGATGCAGAATTCACAAAGGAGGAACCGGTGTTAACACCTGTTAACGCAGAAGTTCTTCGTTCTATCAACCAAGACGAATTTAAGGGTTTTTCATTTGTGAACCGAGACTTTAACCCTGCCCGCTTCTCTGACTAACCACGTGCAATATAGCTTTTCTAGGTTGTTTCATCTACCAAAGATAAAATATAAATATATAAATAATATACATAACATAACATATAAAAAAAGAATATACATACACAAATGTGTGTAGAATGAATGATGATTTAAGTTTGTTGTTGATGTTTGATTTGTATGATTGGAGTATGTCTAGTCAATGTCATTTATCTAGTATAGAAAAGAAAGAAAAAAAGTACATTTCAAAGAAATGTATATACTGTTAACTATTGTAATGTTTTATTTAGATAATTATTAATGTGCTTAGATTAGGTGATTGTCACTTCGTGTAGCATGTGCACGCACTTCCGTCGCCGCTTACCCCGTGTTGTGCCAAACCTCACCCGCATTAAAATGTTATCGTTTATATCATGTTTGTACTAGCAATGTACCATGTGTTACTGTAAATGGTGTAAAATTTCTCTGATAATGTACTAAACAAAATGAATATTATTTAATGTAATTCATTCTTATTTATTTATTGACTTTCTTTTCATATTATTTTCATTGCAGCTTCTAATCTTCAAACAAATAAATTATAAAAGAACTGTACTTAATTTTCTTGATTTCGGCTCCTATTTCAAATTAATTGCGTTAACTTTCAATATACTGGGTAATCTTTTATGAAAAGTATAATGCGCCCAAAAACTTTTACTATTTTTTAAGAAATATTTCATCCCGTATACTTTTGTGCAAAGGCTGATTATTCGTCCCATACTCAAAAACGACTAGAACTATGTTTGGCAATTCTTTAATAGAAACCGCTCTTTTATTTTGATTTGGTCCACTAATTCTTAATTATCTACATTTCAACTCTCAAAAGTTTGGTTTCGGCTACATTGCAAAATTTGAAATCTTTTTATTAATCCTAAGATTTCGTTGTTTAACATTCTGTGCCTATGAATATTTTTATACATTGCTTTAGAATTCATAGACATGACTTTTATTGAGGTATATAATTAATTTTGTATAGTTTGACTATCACTTCATAGGCGGCGCTAATGCACAATCTAAAATAAAATCTGTACTGTCATTTCCTTGTCAAAAAGAGTATGAATCAAACAGAATCAAAACAATCAAGACCCAAGACCATCGAGACGACTTATACGTTAGTGCTCTTTAACAAGATGAGTTATATTATTCCATTAGGAGAAGGAGTCTGCGTATCGACCTTGACATCAACTAGATCTGGATTCAGTCGTCACGAGAACTGCATCGATATAAAATGAATCCACTCAATGGTTAGTTAATTAAACTTGATAATCATGGAAATTAAAGAAGAAGACATCGTCTTAACAAACAGAATGTAAGTGTATTTAATCAACTATGCATTAATAAATCCAAATCAATTAATTGTATTAATTCTATGTATTGTGAATTTTATTACACTTATTTGTGAACATTGTGTTTTGATGGGTATTTTATTTACATTCTATTTAATATCTTATTTCTGTGATTTTAGAATGAGGATCTCACCAACCCAGTCCAGAAATGGAACAACATTTGTCTCTGACGATCAAATGTCAATGAACAATGCAGAGACGTAACAAAATTTGCTCAGCCAACTCTGAAGAATTATTCCATGTGTTAACGAAAGAAAAACCAGAACCGTTCTTCTACGTCCGTTAAATGATTATTGCTACAGCTACGGAGGTATCAGCAAAGATATATAGATTTTCGTCAATATCCAGAAGACTTGATACGGAAAATGGTATCGATTGCACGTAAAATGAAAGATCAGTTCATTGAATATTCGCAATTATGTGCAGTTGACGATGAAGTATTCGGTTTGAGATTCCCATCCATTGCAAGTAAGCTTTTTCGATTGTTCTCTTAATATCTTAATTAAAGCTATTCGTACTTTCAAGGAGAATAATTAAATTGCCGTTATAAGGATGTAAGAGTGCCATTTGTACCCGTCAACTTCAAACACACACTACAAATATATAATACTTCGTCGATAAAATGGTTATTGGTACAATTACGGGGGGGTATCAGACAGCGAGCACCTAGATAAAGCAAAACAAGTCAGGAATGATGGAAATTGGGGGAGATGATACATTATCTAGAACCTATTCAGCACACAATGAAAACACCGATTGGCAAAAAGCACCGGAAACATCGGTTCGAAGTAAAACTGGGGATTGGAGGTATATTAATATATATATACTGCTAAAGCATGTAGCTATGCGGTAATGGAGAAACTTCTACTACAACCAGGAGGAATATATTTTGCAATGACATTATAAGGTTAGTATTTATTTGTTTCAATACTTATTAAACTTTAT
>JARJDW010005645.1:0-11555 GCA_030264715.1 Adinopsis sp. GC000173 | reverse complement strand
GTTCCGTCGGTGTACGCCCCCAATTCTGCGTCCGCCATTTAACGATCAACTCAGAACTGGCACGGACCCGGGGAATTCGACTGTCTAATTAAAACAAAGCATTGCGATGGCATCAACTATGTGTTGACGCAATGTGATTTCTGCCCAGTGCTCTGAATGTCAACGTGAAGAAATTCAAGCAAGCGCGGGTAAACGGCGGAAGTAACTAAGATGCCGTACCAATTCCCGAAGGACTTCTGGGAGTGACCTTGACCCTTGACCTTGACAGCCGATCTCATCGGCGATAAGGTTTTTGTCAAGGTCATAGTAAAAAGGGTTCAAGGTCCCCGGGGGGGGGGTCAGGAGGACTCCCCATCACGTTGCCTACACCCCCAAAAGGTCAAATCCCTTATCGGGACAAAATCCTGGGAGTCCCAGTGCAAAATAGGGATTTTTGCCCGGCACCTGCACCATTCCGAAAACATAGGTTTCGGACTTAGAAATTTTTTTTTTGAAATTTATTATTTAATCCTACAGCGATGCTCAGGACTTTTAAAAATGTAATGATTTTATAAGACTTGTAAGACATTTTACGATTTTAGTGACGGAGTGTAAAACCGGAACTCGTAAGAGCATCCTGCTTCAAAATATGACGACAAACTCCGTGTGTGTATATTCTGAGTGTGAGTACAATTCAACTGTCAAACCTTTATAGAGAGTCTTAGTTTTAACATGTTTGTACATATTTGAGTCTGTCAACAATTAGACTGTGCGAGTTCTTTGTGTTTTTTTTTTAAATTTTATCTCTTCCGCGAGTGTGCGCGGTTACTTCTGAGGGGTCATGGAACAAGGCAATAGCCACATCTCGGATGGGGAGACTAATTCCCCCATTTCTACCCCCAATCACATCTGCCGCTGTGGCAAATCATTCAACTCTGACAGAGGTCTGCTCCAACATCAAAGAAGGTACTGCAGGGCAAAATCGGCCAGCCCTGACATTGCCGAAAATATGTGCCATCATGTCAAGGGAAGGCGGAAACGCCCCTCCTACAAGGGAATGGTAGAGATGCTGCGGGCACAGTACGAAGAAGCCCTTGAAGAGGAGGACAACGCGATCATCGATGAGGTCTTCGTACCCCCGGCGCTCCAGGAGTCACCTCCGCCCATTCAGCAGCCGCACTCGCCCCAGGCCCCCAACTCCACCCCAGAGAGACCTCCCAACATCACCCAGTCGGAGTTCAGCATCCTGAAGACGATAGCTCAACCTACGACTACCACACCACCAATTATTGACGCGGGAGACGAGGTAGGTTCCATATCGCATATCTCCGCCCCATCACCCAACTTTGACCGCGAAGAACAGAATGACCCTGTCAAACAATTCATCTTAAGCACGCTGAAGCCCCGACTTAATAATGAAGATGAGTTCGCATTGTGCCAGGCTCTACTGGAGGAATCTAGCATCGTAGCCTATCAGGCCTTAAACTCTTTCTTAGAGAGTAAAATTTCGTTCAAAGAAGATGCTAGACCTCGAAAGATGGGCCCACTTCCTAAAATGCATAAATCACGGTCGCGGCAATACAGAGTCGTTCAGCGTGCTTTCGCGCTAAACCGGAATGCGGCGGCGGGTAACATTCTTGACAACCTGCCATTTGAGCGAGGGGCGAGGGGTACCCCGACGCGGACACCATCACCAGTACGTTTGTAGCCACCTTTGGGGCGGAATCGAAGGCTGATGGGGCGTCCTTTATACCTCCGCTAAGCGAGATCAATCTTTATAGACCAATCGAGCTGAAGGAAGTTGAGGACGCCCTTAAAGCAAACCGATCCGCCGCGAGGGGTTGCGACGGGCTGGGGGGTGGCCCCCTTGGCCTTACTGGTGAACGGAGTCGTCCTGCTTGGAAGAATCCCTGACGTTTTGAGGAAAAATAGAACAACTTTAATCCCGAAAGGGAAGGCTGACCTTAATAATATCAACAACTGGAGACCGATTACTGTCATATCAATCATTCTTCGGCTCTTAAACGGCATTATGGCGCGTAGGCTCGCGAGCATTAACACGCATGCAAACCAAAGGGGTTTTTCCAGACAGGACGGTGCCCTCATCAACACCCTGCTTCTGCATTCAATCGCGAAGCAGAGGAAGGTCACGGGTAAACCCTTCTCACTCCTCATCCTTGACCTCAAAAGGGCGTTCGACACCGTTTCACATGAAAGCGTCCGAAGGGCGCTCATGAGAAAGGGGGTCGATCAGCGGTCGATAGACTTAATTATAGACAATTACAACAACAGCTGTACGCGGGTATCGTGCGGCGCAAAGCGCACGGATTGGTTCAGCATCAATCGAGGGGTAAAGCAGGGAGACCCTATGTCGCCCCTGCTATTCAACCTGGTGCTGGATGAGATTTTGGAGGATCTAGTCTCCCTCGAAGCGGGTATTGAGTCGAGGGCGAACGAATTAATTCGATCGCCTACGCTGACGACCTAATATTGGCGGCCTCCTCCCGAGTGAACCTGAACGTGCTCTTGACCAAGTGCATTCGATTTTTCGATGCATGAGGTCTGGAGTTCAATGTCCCTAAGTGTAGGTCGGTGGTGGCCGGGTGTGTGCCTTCTGCAAAGAAGCTATACTTCCAGTCAGTACCGTCCTTCACAATAAAAGGGGGCATAGTTCAGCCTCTAACCACGGAGGAGTTTCGCTACTTAGGTCATCAATTCACGGTTGCAGGCACAACCCAGCCTGCTCGACCTCAAGACTTGGCTAGAGAGGGTGGAGAGGGCTCCACTCAAATCGCACCAGAAACTCGTTATGATTAATAAATATCTTATCCCTCGGTTGTTGCACCCCTTCCAAAATGCCAGTATTTTTAAGCGTACGCTTAGGGATGCTGACAGGTTGGTCAGGGCCACCGTGAAGAGGGTGCTGCATTTACCCGCGTCCACTTGGAACGCCGTCTTCCATGCGTCCCAGTCGAGTGGCGGTTTGGGAATCTTCTCTTTTGAGAAGAGAATCATCCCCATTCTGCTGGGGCGGGTGGAGGCACTCAAGGCGATGGACGATCCTGTAGTTAGTGCGCTAACACGGAGGATCAAAGGGTCGATGGAGCGCCTCAGGGGGCTCACCGACCCGCTCCATCTGACCAGTCGCCTCTCAAGGCAAACATTCGCAGCCTCCCTAGAGTCTAGTATTCCATCGAACCCCAAAGAGCAGCGCATGTGCCGCGCAAGGTGTCAAAAGACAGAGTCCCTGGCACATGTGCTGCAGGGCTGTCACACGACCCATGCCCAGCGAATCAATAGGCACGACCATGTGGTCGAGAAAATTGCCCGTTTAGCGCGAAACCTGGGATGGGAAGTGTGGCAGGAATGGCGTTATCGGCTCTCCGATGGATCGCTTCGCATAGCCTACCTAACCATTGCGCGAGATGAGTGGGAAGGTCCGACGACACTTGCCGCTAGCTATCAGAAAAAAATCGTTTATTATGACAACGGTCTGGTACGCGATGCGGTGGCGTCGGCCTTCCCAGATCGGCAAATTAAAGTTTTAGCCTTCGTGCTCGTAGCTCGCGGAACATGGTGCCACCTCAACGACGAATTGTGCACGGCGTTGTCTATCCCCATCAGGGATAAACACAAAATCATTCATGACTGCATAGTCTGTGGCATTATGTCCTATAAATTTTTCATGCGCAACACGTGGGACGGAGTGAGCGGCTCTGGCACCAACACCTAAATAAAGGGGTGCAAATTGAGTGTGTGTTGTGCGCAGGTTAGCCCCTTGCTGGCTAACAACTTATTAAAGTGACAATAGACTTAGAGCTTAAAAGCTTTATTTCGGCAATTATGACTGATTATAAACCTTGCCACAGGCAGATGAATGTATTTATACCACTGTAACCAACACCCGGTTTGTTATCTAAGGGTGAAACTAATTTTATAACGAAAATAAATTACATGTTATAGCCAAATACCTCGTCATCCAATTAATGACGCGCATGAATGGATTAACGAAATTCCCACTGTCCCTACCTACTATCTAGCGAAATTACAGCCAAGGGAATGGGCTTGGAAAAATTAGCGGGGAAAGAAGACCCTGTTGAACTTGACTCTAGTTTGGCACTGTAAGGAGACATGATGAGAGGTGTAGAATAAGTGGGAGACGTGATCACGTCAGTGCGTGTGTAAAAGCATGTTCTGTCGCACGTTGCCAATGAAATACCACTACTCTCATTGTTTCCTTACTTACTTGATTAAGCGGAAAGCGTGCATTGTTTCGTACCTTCAATCTTTGTGTTGTGTGGGGACTGATGGAGCGAGTGAAGAATTTGTGAATGATTTTATGAAGATGCTGTTCACGTCCGTCAATTTTGGCTTTTTGAAGTACGATTTGGTTGTTGGTGTATCCGTCAGAGTCTGTAATAGTGCGTAGGATCATGTTTTGTCTGGCACTCAATATTTGAAGGTTTTCCTTTGATGCAATGCACCAAATATGAGCGGCATAGGTTAAGATAGGACGGAGGTACGTTTTGTAGAGTAGCATTTTAATGTTGGTCTTTAATCTACTTCTTCTTATAATAAGTGGGTAAAGTAATTTAACAACTTTAGTGAATTTCTTTTTAGTATCTGAAATATGGTTCCCAAAACGGAAGCGAGAGTCTATTTCTAGTCCGATATATTTAAGTGAATTTTTGTATGGAATGAATTTTCCATCGATATGGATTGGGAGGATGTCAGACTTTTGGATGTTTCCTCTGCTGAACTTCATAGCAACAGACTTTTTAGGATTTATTTTTAATCTCCATTCTTTGAAGTAATCTACCAGCTGGTTTAGGTGTTTTTGTATGTACATTGCATTGATGTCGTAGCTATTTTTGTTGTTTGCCAATATGGCTGTGTCATCTGCATAAAGTAATTGTGTTGTTCTTTCATTTTTAGGGATGTCCGCTAAAAAGATGTTGAATAATTTGGACTTAACAAGCGAGGAAGCTTTTAATAATAAGTATTATTCCTTTTTTGAAATTATATTTAATGAGCTTTGCTATCAGCCCATCGTGCCAAACCCGGTCAAATGCTTTTGACAAGTCAAGACTGACTAGCGTAGTTTTGTTATTGGTGTTAAAGTTGGAAATTATATGATTACTTAAATTGCATAGTTGATGTATAGTTGATATACCAGTCCTGAAGCCCATTTGCTCGGCTGCTAGGTTATCGTTAATCTCTAAATGATGTTTAATTTCGAGTGCCAAAAGTTTTTCGAAGATCTTACTGAAACCGGATAGCAGGTTGATGGGCCGATAGCTGTCAGCCAGGGAGGCGTTTTCGCCCTTTTTTAACAGAGGGTGTATAGTGGATTGCTTCCAGCATTTAGGAAAATAACCCAAGGAAATGCATTTATTGAAAATGTTTTTTAGGCAGATGATAGCCTTTTTGGGCAGATTTTTAATTTCCTGATCAGAAATGTCATCTATACCAGGTGCTTTTTTGTTTTTAAGCTTTCTGATAATGCAAGTAATGTCAGCACGCTTAATGTGACTTATTTCCTCAGAGTTGTGAGTTGAATTGTTATTGTTAAAGTAATTTTGGAGAGTATTATATACTTCCGTTTGAGCTGGTCTAATTATTGCACTTTCGCGAATGTTGTAGGCCGATTGTAATTTGGATGCAATGCATTCAGCTCTTAGTTTAGGCGTAGTTAGAGATTTACCTTTGTGAGTTATAGGATAGTCACTATTGTTGTCTTTGTTTTTTCGCGTATTGGCTAATTTGTAAATTTTGTTATCCCGAATGTCGACATTGGACAGAAAAAGTTGCCACTTTTCGTTTTTGATTTGATATACTAAATTTCGAATTTCACGACTAATGTGATTGACTGCTCTCATAAAGGTAATATCTCTTGATCGTTGCCAGTATCGGCGCGCAATATTACGTTTGATAATCAGCTGGCTGATTAATGGGTTGTCATATTGATTATCATTGTTTTTATTAAGTTTGTTTTCCATTTTGGGAATAGATTTGTTGTGCGCCGCTATGATAACGCTATTGAGGTGTTTAATTTGTATGTCCACATCTGATGCACTACTAATGTTTTTTGTTTTCAAATCATGGTTAATTATTTTACGAAATAACTTCCAGTCAGCATTGTAGAAGTTTAGGCGTCTTGGAATGTGCTTGTTTATGATGTTATTATGAGTGGTGATTTCAATATTTGCAATGATGGGATTGTGGTCAGAAGTAAGAAGATTTAGTGAAGTAGGACGCGAAATGATGTTCGGGGAGTTAGTGATGATGAAATCGATTGTAGATTTTGAGTGAGATAGATTGTAAGGCGTGAATGTATGGCTTTTAGGTGCAATGATATGAATGTGATTATATGTCATTGAAAGGTTGTGTAGGATTTTACCGGATTCATTTTCGTTACTGTCGCTCCAGGATCTGTTTCGCGTTCCAATCACCAATAAGAATGGATTTTCGTGCAGGATCAAGGAGCGACAGCAAGGTTTTGGTGTCTAGATGTAATCGTGGACCGCAATATATAGCTGTTAAGTAAAATTTATTGTCAATAAATACTGTCAAATTGTCAATGTTGCTGGTGATGTCAGGGATGATAATGTGTTTGATTGTGTAACGTATGAATAATGCTACGCCACCGTTTGCTTTATCTTTGCATAAGTAATACATAGTATGAACTGGCAAGTTTTTACGTTTGAGCATTTTGTTATGGGTATAGTTAGTGATGCCAGTTTCGACAACAGCTAAAATATCGATTTTATGTTGAGATAGAAATTGTTCAATCTCATGTAATTTGAGGAGAATGCTTCTGTGGCAATTCCACTCGGCTATTTTTAATTCATAATTTGTATTTAACATCATTTGATTGTAATAGGCGCATATACTTCTCAAAGTTGAATTCTTGTTCCAATAGGTCCATCTGGTGGATGACGCCATCCAGGGTGCCGCTCAGATGTGGAGGTGGAGCACGGGAAGGTTGCCGATGATGTATGATGTCATCTGCTTCATCAAAGTTGGTTATATTCTCCAGAATGGATATAGAGTCATCATCGCTGCGTTCCTCGAAATGTTGCTGTTGGCTGTGATGGTCGATGTGTCTGCGTTGTTGCAACGGCTGAACAGAGCGCTGCTGTTGTACTGGTGGCGTCTGTTGATTGTGCGGATGGTGAAGTGCTTGTGGTGTTTGTTGAATTTGTGAGTGATGCGATCTCGGTGGTTGTAGCGTTGGGAAATCCTTTGTATTAGTGCTCCAGGCGTTAAATGTAGGTGCAGGGGCCGGAACAAAATCCCGACTACGAAGCTGGATCTTGGCCAGTCTTTCATTTCTTGCTTTAGCCAGTATATTGTATTTGTTGATATAAGCGGGACAATCCTTACTGTTTGATTTGTGATTATTGGGGCAGTTCGCGCAATTTTCTTCATTAAGATTTGTACAGTCTCGAGTGTACAGTATACTTTACATCTGCCAATGTAAGGAATGTCCTTTTTAAGTTGGTTAATGTTGGTTATGTTAGGAAATACAATTCCGAAAATGGGACGGTCAGCGATAAATTTCCTACCAGCGATAGGTTTGTATGAAGTGAAATCCCGGATCCATTTTAGAATGGTGTCCACGGGGGTGGTGTGATCCAGTCCAGTAACAATGTATGTGACATTGCGTTGGCTTTTGTTGGGATATGTATGAAATTCTATTGCGGATTTGCAGAGTTCTTGTTTAATTTTGTCAGAATCTGACATATTAGTGGGGTAAATTGTATGTTTATGTGCTTTAGTATTGTATGATATTTTAAAATCGGCGTTAGTTTTTTGATACAGGTCTGTGGTGAATTGCCAAGAATCTGCCAACGTCGATGCAAGGCAGATGGGTGAAGGTTTGATATTTGGGTCGGGAGTGGTGTCCTTGGCTTTGTTAGTGTTTGCGTTATCTGTATCATTTTCGTTCATCATTATTGATTATGTGTTGCGCTCTGTAATTGCTGATTTGAGTATTTCTCGCTTCGAGAAGTTTATATCTGCTATTAATAGCTAATTGACGATCAGCGTGCGCGATGACTTTTTTAGCGTATTTTTTTGGGGTTATGAATTCCTCATTGTTTATATTGTCACTGTTTTTATCCCAATATAGGACCTCCTCGGTGGTTTCACATTTGTTATAAATCATGCCTTGTAATAGATTATTCTGCTGAACAAATTCAGCGTCATATTTGTGCGCGTCTATTGTTTGTAATAATAGCGATCCTTTAGTGAATGATTTATTATGTTTCTTAATTGGGTTGTCAGATGGATGTTGCATGTTAATTGATTGATTTGACAGCTGTGAGTTATTAGGTCGCATGTTTATATTTTTGTTGACAGGTGATTGATAGATTGCTTTATTAGATTGCTCAACTCTTAATTGTGAGACGTTAATTGATTTAATGCCTGACAGGCCAGTTACATTTTGTTGAGTTTTGTGTAAATTTATGTTTTTACTAACGGTTTTTTGAATTCCTTCCAGAATGTTCCTGGTGACGTCAGAATCATACGATGTAGATGATTTGGAGCCGTTAGAATCCATGGAATTTTCTCTATTATCGGTGGAGCCATGCAGTACATCATCGACGAGCTTAGCTTCAACTACCTTCTCCATAAGTGTTACGAATAGTTGCATATTGTCTTTTTGTAATGATTTTACCATTTTGATTATGTTATGTGGGTAAGGGATAGTGATGTACTTGCTTGTGTTTTTCACATATGCCGTGATGTTCGGCACCACGCTAGTGTAGAGTGTTGCCAATCTGCATTTTCTTTCAAAAGTTTCGCCGTTTGTAACAAACTACTTAGCTTTAGTTTTGATTGTTGAAATCCCTTTGGGGATTTTTGTAATTATTCTTATTTCGTTTTTGCCTTTCTTAGAAAGTTCTTTCACTTCACTATCCGTGACTGTATCTACCTCACTTTCACTGTCACTGTCGAATTGTCTTTTGCTGCCGTGTTTCGACATTTTTGCCGAATTACACGCCACTGGGGCGTGGAATTGGTTAATGTTTGTTTCCGACACTATTAATATTTAAAAAACTGTTTATATAAATTATTAATTATAAAATGTTTGTACACTATGTTATAATTTGTGATATAAATCAATTAATATACACCATTAGTCAGGTTAAAGGCTGCTCGCTCAAGGTGCACATCATAAGGTATAACTACCTTTCACTCGAGTTACCTGTTGTAGGGTGAGATCTGTCACAGTTTCACGGTCCACGCATTAGGTTTAACTACCTTTCACTCGAGTTACATCTTACAAAGGGAAGGCCCATGCCTGGGGTCACCGATTTCGTCGAAATTTTGCAGGGACGTAGTGCTACTATAGGAGTAGCAAAAGCTATTGGGATACGACGCACTACTCAACCATTTCCAAGATATCGCGGTTTTAATTATTCCGTTAGTACCGGAATAGAGTCGCCATATTTATCGTCTTAGGGTCGCAAGTTCGAATCCACTCTAGGTTTTTTTTTCTTTTGCTAATTTTTTTTTATATAAATCTGCTTTAAAAAAACTGAAAACGTTTATTTTATTGTCATTTTGTATTTGTCATTATTGTCGGAAAACTTTGTGCCACCAATTATTAAAATGGATCAACCGTACAATTCAATAAATTATTCATTGTTACTCTTTATTTTTACCAACTTTCGGGTGATAAGAGTCATAAAAACAAGAAAAACATAGAGTTAATTCACACCAAGAATACTTAATAAATCCCACTTTCTCGCAAGCGCATTTTGTTCTTAACAATGATGTGGGAAAACATTTACATTCAAAAATATCGTCCGATCGCTAGTCAGTTTGGACGCAAACCACGCGTACTTAATCATAGGCATAAATATCGGGACTCTAAATTGATGCAGTATTAGAGAATGTAATTTTATGGCATCTTCACGAGATGCTATTTCTCTTTTTTCTTGCAGCAATGTAGGAGCATTCTGCAGCCGCTTAAGGAAATTTTTAACCTGTCGATAAAAATATACATTGCAGGGTTGGCATTTCGGCGGTATAACTTTCAATGTGCATGTTGCTTCTCCTTCTTCTCCTTCAAAGATTTCGTCGTGTAGAGCGGTATTTGTTTGGCCGCCCCAGGAATCAATTATATATAAAAATTTGTTATGTTTTACATGTGGTGATATAACACTTTGTAAAAACTTTTTATATAATTGAGATGTTAATTTTTTGAACAAGTTACTATTACATTTCTATATTCTTTTGATAATTTTTCAATATTTTTGGTAACTATCGGACCAAAAAATCCCGACGATTCTTGCATACACAAAAATAGAAAAGGAACAATTTTTCCTGATGCCGACAATGTATATGGCGCTGTATATGAGTGGGTGATTTTATTCAAACTTTTTGTTTTAACCGATACTGTTTTAACACCTTTGCAATCGTATGTTCTGTTATAGACAATATTATATTGGCATCCTGTCTGATCCGTATATAAAACAAAATCTAATTCAAAATTTGACATAATGGCTCTAGTTTGATATTGAAATCTTTCGGCTGCTTGTAAAGTTTCTTCCAACGTGGCACAATTTTTGGATGATACATATTTTGTAATTTTACGCTGTTTTATTTTATATTTCTGTTTAAATTTGTTCAACCACCTTATAATGGCGTTGAATGTAAATTCCTCTGAAATATATGGAAATGCTGCTGCATGGTTCGGTTTGTTACTTGTTCGTAACGATTTCTAGATTCCATAAAACGGTTATAAGTTTTGGTATTTAAATGTATCCATTTGTCCACGCGTGTTCCACCTTTTTGCACATTTTCCTTCCATTTTTTCAAATGTTCTTTTTTCTTTAATCGCGTGCAACCTTTTCTTTGAAGCGTTACTAAAGACCAGTTTGGATGAACTTCAGCCAGAGCAACGGCTCTCGCCTTATATTCTAAACTAACATAATAAAAAGGCGTATTTGGAAATTCCTCGGGCTCGTAATCTTCGTCTTCGACACTTTTTAACTACAAATGAAATCAAAATTGCATGAAAAAAATTATAAAACCTTTTTCATTTTGTTGCCAATAGTAAATACCATTTTATATATCCCTTCGTATGCACCTTAGTTATCACTTTCTTCGTGCAATAACAATTCGTCTTCTTCAACAATTTTTAGATCTCCCAAAATATTAATAATTGCATCAAATATGACTTCACCCATTGCAACAGACACAGAACTTATTCTATCAGGCGGTGCATCCGTTAACAAATCTTCCGCCTGTAGCATACCGTAGCAATATGTAAGAGCATTTGTTAATTCGCCCCTAAATTCTTGGGATTGCAAAAATTGCTCGCGCTTGTCTACTTCTACTCGCGTCTTTACTGCAGATGGACCCGGTCGATCTATTTTAACAATTGCTAGCAAAACGTTTTCTGACCAGAATGACAAATACAAAACGACAATAAAATAAACGTTCTCGATTTTTCTTACAAAAATATATTTCTTATCGTTAAACATTTTTAGTTTTTTTAAAGCAGATTTATATAAAAAAAATGAGCAAAAGAAAAAAAACCTAAAGTGGACTCGAACTTG
>JARJDW010005644.1:0-11441 GCA_030264715.1 Adinopsis sp. GC000173 | reverse complement strand
TGTTTTAGGTTTTGATTGGTCGATAAACAATGACTTAATCGTCAGCACATCGCTGGACGGCTGGATGAAGGTATGGAACACGCTCGACTACCAATGTTTACGCTCAATCCAAGACTCGAATCGCGCCCAACTACTTTGTTGCATCTTCCAATCGCTCAACAACAATCTAGTCATCGTCGGCAATAATCGTGGCGAGGTGTGCGTTGCCAATGTGTCAACCGGACGCTTCATCAAGGATTGTAGTCGAATCGGTGGCAATGTGCTCAGTCTATCATCGCAAACGAATGGTAATCTAATCTGGGCGGGTAATGATCGCGGCGAAATCACATCGCTCACCTGCGACCTAAATGGTTTCCTGCAGCAAACGCGCCGTTTAAGTCTCGGCGTCACATGCTCGGTGACGAGCATATCGTATCGGGCGTGGATTAGCCGTGAGGCGCGCGATCCCTGCCTGCTGATCAATTGCAGCAACAATGCGCTGTGCTTGTTTAGTGTGGATGGTGTGCGAGGCGAGCTGAAGCTGAAACGAAAATTTCAAAATCGCCACCAGCGACATCTCGTCAAGTCGATCTTCTGTCCGATCATGTCGTTCAGACAGGGTGCGTGCGTAGTAACGGGCAGCGAAGATGGCAGTGTGTACTTTTTGGATATTGAACGGAGTGCGAATAAGGCGTGCGTTAATACGCTGCAAGGACACGCGTGTGCCGTCTTGGGTGTTAATTTTAATTATGACGAATCGTTATTGGCGAGTAGTGATTTGCAGGGTTTAGTTATCATATGGAAACGGGCCTCAAACGGGCAATGATTTCAGGTTTAAACAGTGGTTTCCAACCGGTGGGGCTGGTTTTTTTGGGGTGCCACAAGTGTTATGTTGTATTGTAAGGCGGGCAAGCAACTATAGAAGAAAAATATCTTAAATTATGCCGTTTTTGAAATGTCATAGAAAACGGCAAATTGGAATTGGAGCAAAATTCAAATTTCCTATTTCATTTCATTTAACAAAACACTGAAATTTTTTAACTTTGTTCGATTTTCGCTGATTTATATGTTATTTACAGATACCGTGAAATTTATGAGATACTCTATACTTATTACATCTGCATGTTGCATGTATGGAGGGGGGCCAGGATTATGACATAACAAATAGGGGGCGGAAATGAAAGAAGGTTGAAAACCACTGGGTTAAGAAGCGGTAGGAATACATTAAGATGAAAGTCAGTTTTAAAACTACATAATTAATAATTCCAATTTTGGTTGCGTTTTTATTAACAAATCAAACACGAAATGGAAGAAATCGGTTTGATTTAATTTGTTGAACGGAACCAAATAACATTGCGCACAAATTGTGTTCAAATAGGTTATTATTATTATTATCGGTTGTTCTGGGAGACTTCAAACACTTGCTCCTTTGAATTAATAAGCAGTTACATTGTTTGTGACTAACGTTTTACGTATTTTTAAAACATCGTTAATACGATATCTCGACGATTATCTAATGATCTTGGTACTAGAGACAAATCTATGACTGGGACATACGTTTGCTTCGTTCAAACTACAAAGCTATTTGAACGCTTTTTGACAAGTGCATAGTGTGACCGGTTCGGATAAATCCAATTTAACTAATTCTAAGTATTGCATTTATTTTATGGGTAATTTCGTGCAGACGTTAGGAATGGCAGGCACATCATGTGAAGGCCTGATATGTGATAGCATTATAAAATGCAACCAGAAAAGCCTACTTAAACAAATTGTTAGGGTAAAAATGTCAATAGACTTTCCAAAATCATATTTTTCCATAGGATAAATTTTCCAAATAGAGACTTTCATCATCATGTATTTCAACCTAAGATATTTCTCTATCTTGTTGAGATTATTAGTTTATAACAATGCCACTGATAATTCTTTTTCTGAAAGTAGGGCCAATTGTCAATTTGTTTTTGATTTTTGTTAGAAATAATTTATTAAAAAGTTTATATTTATAAAAAATGCCTTATTTTTAAATACAGTCTTTCGTGCGAAGTCATTATAAAATATATATTTCTGTGATAAAAAAATACTTAGTGATTTGCGTAGATAATCTACAAAATTGAGTTGTTTAAAAGAAAAGTTTAAGTCGGTGGCTATTATATACATATATATAAAATATTTTAATAAAAAAATATATTAATTAAGATTATTTTTTCAGTATTATATTAAATACCATTAAATAAACTATATGTTTGTACGATTTGTTTACATTGAATATATGAATCTAACAATTAAAAAAATTATATCTAATCGTTTTGAAAAGTTGAATTTTTATTGTAGATCATATTTAAAACCTCCTCTTTCAGGTTTAGCACTTCATTGAGCAATATTGTATTGTTTAACTTCAATTTCTCAATAGTGTCTTCGTAAATCTCTTCTTTTTGCTTCATTTTATTTATTGTTTCGATCACGGTCAAGTCTTTCGGTTTATAAGCACCTAAAAAAGAATAAATAATTAAATCAGTTCTTTATCAACGATATACTAAATAATATAATACGATAGGAAGACTCTTAACAGGTTTCACAATTACCCTAAAATTTGGCATATTATTTAGACTAAAAAATTGCTGCGGGTACCCTGTTGCACTGGAAATTTTAAAATGTAAATGCGCCGTATACCAACAGGCTTTACGTTCTTTATTTTAACTCAACTAGATAGATTATTATCATCGGTGTGCAGCTTTATGATCCCTCTTTACAAAATTGTTATTGGTAATGAAGATGACTGCCAAAATTATTTAGTGACGACGTTCCTTTTCATTTACGATATTTCTGTGGCCCCTATTTTATTTAAAGATTTTTACTATCCTGTGCCTAACTCGTAAAAATTTCAGGTTTTCATGTATAACATAAAAGTTTTCCATTTTTTGCCTTAAAATTTAGAAAAGTTCAATCTATTAATTTCACATGCTTTTATTTATAACGCTAATTGATATGTAATTAAATATTTCACGGCATCATAACTTGCCAGAGAGCCACATACTTTTGGAATTATGGTGTTAATGTATTGTCATGATTTATTATGCAAAGATGCATTTCATGTTAGAATTAAAAATTACACTTGTTTTATAGCGTATTATGAGAAACGGTTATGATATGAGGGATTATGTTAATATCTTCTATCACGTCTGCAAATCGAGAACTCGAAACACACTTAGGGTCCTTGCGCACGTTAAGACTTACTCTTATCGACACAGCATATATTTCAATAAAATTATTCATACTTCGCGTCTAATTAGACCGAGTGTTAAGGTGCATTTGGAGCCTTATTTCTACTTAAAAAACAGAACTCGTTCGAGAGCAAAGATGGATTACGCAAAACGGAGGATAACTTTTCTAGAATACACTTACAGGGAGTCAAAATAAATTATTATGAGACCTACAAAGTGTTTTTCTGTGGCATAATTAATTACCCACTTAAAATTTAAATTAATAAAATATTATTTCAGATAAGAATGGAAAACTCACCTATATTCTCTCCTACTTGTTCCTGTAATTTAACATTCTGCTCCTTTAAACGAACTATTTGGTGTTCGCTTTCAGATTGCTTCGCACCGTAATAAGACTTTAAACGAGCAATTTCCTTTTGTAAATTCGTGTTATCACCTTGTAGTTGTTTTATTTCTGAATCTTTGGTATTTATATCGTTTTTTAATTTATTAATAACTAACTTATTGTCTTCTAAACTAACTTTTAACGCTGTAATACTCTTCTAAAAAACAATTACAATTATAAATTATTATTAAATAGTAAGAAAAGGAGGAAAGTAAAGAAAATTCTTACCTGCCGAGATTGGATTTCGCTTTGTAATGTACTTAAATTCAATTTGGATTCTTTCTCTCTATTATAAGTCTTCTTATACAAATTAATTAAGCGATGAATGCTTGAAATTAATTGATCTAAGATATCCACATTAATATTTATTGATTCTATCCCCAGTACGTCAAATTCCTAAACAACAAAACACATCGTGGTAACATTAATTCTACATTTTTTTATTGACTGATTGATTATCACCTCTGAGATTGCTTCCAATTTGTGTTTCAAGTCTTTATTCAAGAGATAAGAAGTTCGAAAATGTGTCATCTTAAAATATCACGCAACGATCGTAACAGGTGTTTTCTGTCGTCATTTGCTAGATTTTGCTGCTGCAAATGAACGCTTCCATTTATAAATTGCAACAACTACAATGCGTTGAAACTTACCCTATATACACCGTACTTTTATTTTATTGATACAACTGCATAAATAGCATTAAATTTATTTGTTCGGTTAACTTCATTTGTCTGCTTGACATGTGACAGCTTTGGTAACTTTTGGTCTAAAAATTCGAATGCATTTTTTTATTGTTTTCATGCAATTATGTTGATAGTAATAAGAATATCCATTAAATTAAAATAATAGTAGTGTTATAAATAATAATGAGTCTAAAATAAAAATTAGTTTTCATTAATTTTTAAATCGATTCAATTAATTCCAGCGTACTTAAATTGTGTGAGTATGTCTCAGCTTAAATATATAATGAGATTCGGTAATCATCGACTAGAATCGTTGCATTTTCTTTGTTAATACATAACACCTTAAAAAACAAATTTAAACATCTAAGTGGAATTGAAGGAATTGAAGATTTCCGAATCAAAGAGGGTAATTCAACAACTGACAGTTGACAGCAAATCGTAAATTAAATATATTAAATCTAATTTCGCTGTAATAATTTGAAATAACTTAAAATGACGATTCCGCTGCGAACATACACATAGGACAGCAAAATATCTTCAATTTTTCTAACGTATGAAGTTACTTTTATTATTCTAACTCATCTTGAGCGGGCCAATCTTCGGTGTTCAAAACAGTCATTAAGGCCAGGATCTTGTATAAAATTGTAGTAATTATTTTCAATTTGCACTTTCATTAATCGCATCCCTATGTTACAATGTTATATCAGCTGACTGGCTACATTTGAAAGCGAAACCTAAAGGCTTATACTATATTGGCCCTCCAAAAGATGAGTTGGAGTAATATAATTAGCTTTAAAGGTCATATAAAATTGAAATTGTTTTACTGTCTTATGTCTACATTCGAAACGTAATCGTTAACTTATAACTAATCTAAGTCTAAATCTAATAATTTTGCCTTAAATCGAAAGCTTGATCTTTAGTTTTTTGATCCACAGGCGAATTGTTCTGATGAAATTAGGTTTAATACGATTAATTTACGTCATTTATTAAATTTGCCCTTATGGTTCTAAACACCCCATTCAAACAAATTTAAACATCTCAGTGGAATTGGGACGTTCTGGATCAGAGTGAGCAAACACAATAACTGACAGTTGATAGAAAAACGTAAATTAAACTTTTTAATCGAAGTGCGTATTGAATAACTTTGTTTAAAAGTTTTAAATTAAAACGAAAGTTTGATATTTATTTTTTATTGCACAAACGAATTGTTCTGATCAGATTTGGTTTAATTTGCTCAGATTGTATTTTTCTATCAAATTGTCATTTGTTGAATTCGCCATTAAGGTTCTAAATATCCAAATTCAAACAAATTGAAAAATCTAATTGGATTTGCGGCATTCCTAACCAGAGAGGCAAACTCAACAACGGAACAAGCTTGTTGTATTCCAAAGTCCAAATTGAATAACTGTTAACTATTTTAGTTTTTTTAGTTTATGTATTGAATTAGGCATTCCAATAAATGTCATTTTAACTACTAAGGGACTACGGGGACAACCTGCTAAAATTAATTATACCTTTTTTACGACAAGATGTTTTTAATTTTTACTAAATACTTTTCTGCGATATTTTTTTAAGATGATCCTAACTTTACTTAAGAGCTATTCTGTCTTGCCTAATTTGTATTTTTCCTGTTAAATATGCCATTGGTTGAGTTAGCCCTCTTTAAGTTTCTGAATGCCCCAATTTAAAGCGTGATAAACTTACCTTAATCAGTTGTTGGCGGTGGATAGATTGCATTTATTGTTTTAATAAAGCTATACATCAATTCACCGTCCGTTTTATACCGATTGCGCCACATGTATTCGAATACAAACGAATTAAATCTACCGGTGGATTGTGACGCGCCCTCTGGCTGCTTGTACGTAAGTGAATGCTGCACTTTCAAGTCCCTAAAGCGCAGATCGTTCAAACATGCATACTTCGTCCAGCAATTGCTCACGATGATCGTGCCGGGCAGTATGAGGTGGCGTATCACTTCGAGCAGCTCATCGGCGTCGCCCTGCTTCACGATGCTGATAAACGACTTGTCTGTGCCGCGCTCGACGCCGCCAAACACCCACGTTCCTTCAACGCGCCGACCGCGCTTGTATTTCCGCTTAATGAATTTACTCTCGTCAATTTCGACAATGACACCATCACCACCCAACGGTTCACTCTCCTTTACGCACATCTCCACGCATATATCGCGACAGAATCGCTTCCATTCGATGACGGTATTCGACGTCACATTCAAATCGTTCATGATGCTATCGTTGCTCATGTTCATGCACCACATGTATGTCAACAGGACCATATCCTTCATGTTCAGCTTGCTCTCCTCGAACATCGTGCCCTTGCGCAGGCTGCGTTTCGAATCATGCTTATTCTCGCCCGACTTCTGACACCGCCACATGTAGCCGTCCGACGTCTTTTTCAGCTTCATACGCTCGTTGCACTTGCCGCACGTGTAGTAGTTTGCGATCAGACCGACGCTCATCAGCCATTCGATCGTTCGCTTCTCGCCGTCCAATTCCTTCATCAGATAATTCAAATCCAGCTGATGATTGGTCATGTTTGTTAGGCGATTGGGTGAGGTTGATACACTACCATAAATAATCGTTAACAGTTGATTATCATCACAATTTATAATAAACAATTCGTATCACCATCCAGCATCACACCGTTGAATTCGACTGTTTACAATCTTCCCGTCGGTATATTAAAAATTTGAGTTTTTTCTATATGTTTTATTATTGAAAGTTCATTACCCCGATGGTCGGTAAAGTAGGGATTCTAACCTCTTCAACAAAATAAAATACATAATAATAACAATCAATTTAGGTCAGTTATAAGTAGTACAAACGTTTATTGCAATAATAAATAGAATTAATAATAAATTTAAAATAATATATATAATATAATTAAATAATTCAGTCCATGTGCCATCTAGTTATTGTTAGTAGCAATATTTTTGGTGTAACAATAATCGACTTACGTTACTAATTTAATAAATTAAAATAATTAAATAAAAACTACTTTAAATTACTAAACTTATAGATTAGAGTTTCAAAATTATCTGCATATGCAATAAAAATTGTTAAAAGGGAAAACTAATAAGCGTATACAATGTTACAGTGCGTTCCGTTGTATGCAACATTTGCATTAATCGCAAAAAAATGAATATGATTTTCCATTTTCAATGAATTATTTGCGCTTTTTACTTAAAGTTGCTAGAGAAGGATAGTAATTTTTTAATTCTCAGCAAAAAGTTCTAAGAAAATCGACAAAAACCAACTAAATGATAAAATAAACTTCAATACTAGAAATCAATTTTTAGAATTGTTCATTAATTTTTGTAAATTTTTGAGTATCGTTCTTGCAGTTTTCACTAAATATTTTAAGATGACTACATAATTCAGAGATTTTGAGTTACCATTATAAGAAAATTTGACAAAAATAAAATGAGAAAATCGTGTTGGAAAAATATTCATACGCGCAATGAGTAAAACAGAATAAATATTTATGCAGTTAATGGAACGCGACCTTAAAAACTAAACAACAATAACTTATTTGATTTGTACGATTAGTTTATAAATAATAAAATTGTATTTGTTTAGGCTATCAATTAGTAGCTCCGATGTTGCCATGTATTTATTGATGGGGCCGGTTTTGCCACGCCGGTTGGCACCCATTCCTTGACTTCCGTTGGTCCCCATACGCGTTTCCATGTTGGAACGTACACCTATAATTGTCAGGGTAGTACAATATTATCATGAACAATTAAAAACATCAGCGCACTACCTTTTTCACTAGCCAATCTTTTACCCAATACGCTTTCCATTCCGATCTAGTCTTCCAGAAACCACCGGGACTGGGCGACTCATTCAACGGCAACGATTTTAATCTAAAGTACATTTGTTTTAGCAAAAAAAAACATTATTTTATTTTTAAAATAGTATTAAACCACTAATTATTATTTACATAGTAAATTGATGCCACTGCACCTCTCAAGGTAGAAGTTATTCAGCATTATGATATTGTTTTTACGTCTTGGCTAACCTGTTTGACCAAATCACGATAATAATTTGATTATATTTTTTAGCTTTCAATATTTTTTTACAATCAAGCGAAAAGTAGAGTCTTGTTTCGTTCGGTTATGCTATAGAGAGCAAAAAGTCAATGTTTACTGGAAATGATTATCGCTCGATAGCAAAGATGAAAATTCAAAGGAAAACTCTTCGTTGAGTGCTGTATCACTTTTTGCTCTAAATACATAAATATCTATTATACAGGGTAGTCCATTTAACTTGAGACAGACGAATAATTTTGAAACAGTGCATTTTTGGAGAAAAAGTTGGCTAAAATGAAGGGGAGAAATTTAATAGGACTAATCACTTTTGACTATGACCGCAGCTTCATGGCTATTTTGACATCCCATTTTTTTGTTCAGAATCCCAATCTATGTAAAAAATGGGGCAAGTTCCATTAAATTTCTCCCCTTCATTTTAGCCAACTTTTATTTCTCCTAAAATGCATTATTTCAAAGTTATTCGCCTGGCTCAAGTTAAATGGACCACCCTGTATTATGTTAATTAATAGCTACTAATTTTGTTCAAACTTGATGTTCATCTAACGTTACAGTATATTTTCTTCTGTAATTGTATAGATCCTAATGATGAGCAGAAATTAAATTGATTTTAATTTTCCGCACCCAAAACTTTAATGTTAATTACACTTTTTTGCTTAATCCTAAGATTAGTGATTTAATACAATTTTAAAGATATTGTATTATTTCACAAATGTGTGATACGCTTAACTCTATATATTATACTTACATTGGGGGTATTCCGTGCGACTGATTAATTAACAAAACTGTAATCGTCACAACAATCAACAACAAATTTTTCATCTTTTCCACATGAAGAATATATATATAGTATTATTTTGTAATGATGGATGAACTTTTAGAGCGTCAACAGTAAACTAAGAGTAAAAGCGGCACTACAATTGTTTTTATATGAAAAAGAAAATAATACATTTGTAGAATGTTAATTTGGAAGAAAGTTTTTACCGTTTTTGTTTTTTTTTGGAGGACTACACAAATGTTATATTTAAGTAATAAAATTTGATTTAACTTTCGCTAGAAATTTGCAAACTTTTACTGAAAATACATGCTCTGAATTTATTATATGGAGTATTCAAAATTTATGCTATGGAAAGTTGTCATCATTTATTCACTTTTTTGGGTTTGAATTAAATTATATGTATTATACATTATAAACAATTTATAAAGATTAAAATAAAACCTGTAGTTGTCTTGATGAATGTGATGGTAAATTAAACATTAAAAATGCGATAAATGACATAGGAATTTTGAATTTAACCTTCAACCATTACACCAAAGATGTCGTCAGTAAGCAGTTTGAAAATATTACATTACCGTAAAAACCCGGCGTATAAGACGCCTCTACAAATTTCAAAGATATTCTGTGAACCGCAACCCCTTTATATAGACTTTTTCAACATTTAATACAAACTTTTCTATTTTAATATTATCGATTAATGGGAATTAGATTTTTTATTGACCCCAATTAGACTGATTTCTTAGAGTTCTAACCAATATTTACGTCTTTATAACAACAGGATGCACACTAAACACCATTGATAAGTATGAGTTAAAAGTGTCGGAAGTTTTTGAGGACCGTGAATTGTACCAATAGAGCAATATTTTCCTGATCGTTGGTATAAATGAGTACAAAAAAGCTATCTGAAAAAGAAACGCCACGACAAAGGCGATAAAATGTTTTGAGCAGTGAAAAAATATATTAAAATAATTAACAGACGATGTGCTTTGTACTTATATACTTCTATATAAATACAATGTTTTAATTCGATTTTATATTCCTCTATTTCCAACATTCATCCCGATGTTGAAAATGGGACTGTTATTTTCCGATAAATATTTATGGTTAGGACCAACAAAATGGAATCATCATCGCCTCTTTCATTTTGCAGACATGCTTATTAAGATTTATTTTCGTTAAAATTTGTGACACGTTCTTATTGGACATATTTTGGAAACGTTGCGAATCTTCGTGAAAGTTCGGCAAGTTCAAAACCGTGATAGTGTATCCCAGTGTTTCTCAATCTTTTTACTATCGCGGCACATTTTTTAAAGTACAGAAATTTCGCGGTACACATGTTAAATTTTTATGAAAAAACAAGAAAAACACATTAATTTTAACAACCTTTTTACGAAATAAAAAAAAAAATTCTTAAGATTTCGCGGCACACTTAGCATTTGAGATCACATCGTTTGAGAAACATTGGTGTATCCAAACGTATGGGAGATGTATTGAACTTAATATTGCTTAAAAGAATAATAAATTATATAAACAAAAAAATATGATTTGCGGTTTTCATTAATTAAATGCATATTAGAACAAAATTTTAGTAGATTTAAATACGTACTAAAAGCAAAATAATCATAAAAAAATTAATGAACACCGTATCATCCTGTTAATATTAGTTTAAGTCTATACTCCAGGTTTTACGGTAGATGTTCGTAAATGAAGTTTTGTTTTCAATTATCTTAATAATATGCGCATATGTAATGAAAAAAATGTTTTTTTAAACAAATAATGCTCTTTACTTCCTTAATTTTACAGGATAAAGATTAGCAACTATTCATATTGCTACATTCAATCAACCAATCAATCAATCAATATGATGCTTGATTGAAACAATCAAAATATGAACACAAGTTCAGAAAATTTCTTAACAAAACATTATTTATAATTTAATTAATTCTTTTTCTCTACAATAATTAACTACTTGAAGAAAACGTTCAGAAAAGTCTATTTATATTACTTGTAGTTATAAAGCGTACTGTCCATTTTTCTTTCATAAAATTTCCACTTTGTACATGATTAAGTCAAAAACAAAAAATTAAAGAAATTTTGGATGTTGGTATGCAGGTATGTTTTTATGTATGTAAAAAAACTTTTAATAAACAAAAACGAAATGCGACAAGACAAAATGTAAATGACTTATCCGATTATAATTCCCACTCCAAGACGAAATTGTCCTTTATTGTGATTTAATAAACCGCTTAGAGCTAACGTAAATGGCAATGGATTTAATTTCTTTTCTAGAACAGCTCCTACAGTCCAATTTGAATCAACATGTCCTGAAACA
>JARJDW010005635.1:0-50980 GCA_030264715.1 Adinopsis sp. GC000173 | reverse complement strand
CGAAAAGGAATCGGTAACAATAAAAGCAGCGCGCTGCGCTTTTTTAACACACAGCGAACGTGTTATTATGATTTTTACGACAATTTTTTGGGACGCGGGCACAAAAAGGCGACAGCGCGCCTTCTATTAGTCATTTAACGATTAATTTCATGATTGAAATAGCGCATTCGTGTAAAAGGCCACAACAATTTAATTAATTGCAAAAAAGGAATGGAGTCGTCTAATTACATATATTTGACTATGTCAAGTTAGCCCCCTCGACTTTAATTTTTTAGTTTTTCATTTACGTTATTGAATTGTACTCGTTTTGTGCCGTTTTGTGCTGCAATTTATTTATTTTGTGCTATTTCGTTAATTCCCCTTTTTGCCATTTCTATCTCGGGCGCCAACTTGATACCTATTTCTCATAATATTATGAAATTATGTATTTTTACCATTTTGTGTTGCAATTTTAATATCTAATATGATGTATTGCAAGCATTATATACATATAAAGGGGCGAAACATTTGTGGCCCTTAAAATCTGCAGCAAAATAAAGTGTAATGGGTGTGGGCAAGCGGCACGTAGTGAGTAGTAATGTTTAAGGGCCACAAATGTTTTGTCTCTTTATATGTATGGAACGCTTTACAACATATAAATTGGGCCTTAAAATCGTAGCATAAAACGGCAAAATTGCATAATCTTATAGCACAAATGAAGCACAATTTATTAACATTGAAAAATGTGAGAAACTCATAATATTATGAGAAATGAGTATCAAGTTGGCCCCCGAAATTGAAATTGCAAACAAAAGCATTTACAAAATAGCACAAAACGAGCACAATTTAACAACTTAAAAAAATAATTAAAAAGTTAAAGCCGGGGGCTAACTTGTCACAGCCCCCTATATTTAGTATTTAGATACATTTTTGCACTCAATTATCATCATCGCTATTTTTTCTGTATGGTATGTATATATGTGTGTGTGTGTTGTGTTGTGTTTGATAACAAATATGCCATAAAATATACAGTTGTATTCAATTTGTGCACATTTGTTGCACAATGAATTTATGCTCTGTGCAAAATAATGTTTATGCTACATTTGAAATCTCTCGTCAATAAAAACCATGAAGAGAAGGCTTTTCTCTCACTCAATACAAGCGCAGCACACTTATATTCTATATATACTATACTATATAATGTACAATAATATAAAATGTCTCTCATGGCATTAATAACACAACGGCCGACAGTAAATTTTCCAACCAACACTCGACGAATCGTTTATCTTTCACTTAATGCCGGTAATTTTTAGTCGTAAAGCCAGTGCGAGGAGATGCGATTGCGAGCAAAGCAAAGAGCGAGCGCAACATCATCGAAATTGTTTTATGTGCGCTAGAATGTGTGCTGCTACGACTTGTCGTTGTTGAATTGGCTGTAATCAAGAAAGCAAAAAGATTATGGCAATTTCAATTTTCCCGGACAAAAACGCTTTTCAGATTAATGAATTTTAAATATAGTCTACCTACTAGAAACTTTCCAACTAATTAATTCAATCGTCCAATAATTTTCTCTCTTAGAATTTGCGATTCATTTCTTTAAAAGAGGGGGTGGGCAATAAGGCAATTGCATTCTTCTAGTGGATCTACAAAACATTTTGTGATGACAGGGTGTATGAAGACAAATTTGAATTATTTCTATTTTTATTAAGAAAAAAAACTTAAAATTTAAATAATATGCCAACCACTGCCTTAACGCTGTGTCAAATTAGCCCCCGACTTTAACTTTTTAATTATGTTTTTAAGTTGTTGAATTGTGCTTGTTTTGTGCTATTTTGTAAATGCTCTTTTTTGCAATTTCAATCTCGGGGGCCAACTTGATACTCATTTCTCATAATATTATGAGTTTCTCACATTTTTCGACGTTAGTGAATTGTGCTTAATTTGTGCTATAAGATTATGCAATTTTGACGTTTTGTGCTACGATTTTAAGGCCCAATTTGTATGTTGTAAAGCGTTCCATAAATATAAAGGGGCGAAACATTTGTGGCCCTAAAAGTTACTACTCACTACGTGCCGCTTGGCCACACTTTATTTTGATGCAGATTTTAAGGGCCACAAATGTTTCGCCCCTTTATATGTATATAATACTTGCAATACATCATATTAAACTTTAAAATCGCAACACAAAACGGTAAAATTACAAAAGCTTGTAGCACAAAACGAGCACAATTCATTAGTGTCGAAAAATGTGAAAATTTCATAATATTATGAGAAAAGGTGTCAAGTTGGCGTCCGAGATAGAAATTGCAAAAAGGGGAATTTACGAAATAGCACAAAATAAAAAACTGCAGCACAAAGCGGCACAAAACGAGAGCAATTTAATAACCTAAGTGAAAAACTAACAAATTAAAGTCGGGGACTAACTTGACATAGCCTGATCCGTGGACCGCTGATGGACGAAAAATGATTCCATACTGTAAATCGTAAATGTCATCTTTCTTGCTTTTTTGTGTATCTGTTTTATAAACTGCAGGAATTAATTATAGCTAGTATACTAGTAGTCCCCACGCAAAATATTCGTAAGCTTACGGGTCCGCGACTAATAAATGTTGAAAAGCATTTTTCTAATAGATTTTTAAAAATTTTGACAACATATCAAGTAGGTAATTGTTATCTATATCAAAATTCACTACACAAGGTGTCTACATAGAATCACGCGTGAAAAAATCAACATACCGCCAATTAATGTTATGCTAGACTATCTGGTCTCAAAGACGCTAAAAACATGGCCAACAAAATTAGACACTTTGTTTGGAACTTTCTTATTCAATGATAGAGAAATTTAATTAGATTAAATTAACTAAATAGTAGTTGTAGAGAATAGTGCGCATAAATAAGCCACATATATTCCCAATTTATCTTTTCCTAAAAATTGACAGTAACAAAATTGAGTCGAAAAGTTTTAGTTGTAACTTTAGGAAATTGTGAGTATTATCTATCAATTTTATTTGTAAAAATATTTCATTTAGGAAACTTAGTAATAAACATAGATACTACATTTGAAAAGTTAATTATTATTCAATAACAATTACCAGAATTGGTTTCTAACTTTCTATCTTACTTTCAATAGAAGGGCACGCCTAACACATAGGTTGATCGAATGATTGGATGAAAAAAATCTAGTTTCTTACATTAATTAAAAATAGTGCATCTTGTCTGGAAAACATACTCACGGTGGAGGAGCGCGAAAAAATCTAATTTTATGATAGAGTGATTAATTAAATTGGTTAGGCTCGATTGATTTAGTTTATCAGTTTTAGTCGGTAGGTGTCGCGCTATTATTATTACCATGCAACAATAATGTTTATTACTGCTATATTTTATATGTCCACCCACGCGTATTGTTTGACGTAATCAATGGGAAATTGGCATTTTTTCGTAGTTTCGCATTTTTTTGCTGCTGCGCGCTGCAAAAAATCCTTTATTTTCCCACAATCGCATCGACGACGACGATTGTGTGCAGCCGATGTGTGTGCGTGTTTCGTTTTAATTGGACTAATGCGTTCATTAAAATAATGCGCAATTATTCGACGGCTCAAAATGTATCGATGGCATCGCGAATTTTCCCAAACCGGTCGCCGACGCTCGTCTCATATTTCTCCTATTTATTATTTTCCCACAACAATACGTAAACACATTTTTGCTTTGAGCTGATTGTAAACAATAATAAACGTCACCTGATTTTGTGCGATTTAATTAGGCTAAACCTGCATGCACGTTCATTAAGATAATGTGAATGGGCTGGCGCGCTTATCGCGCGCTGCATTTTCCGCTACGATCGCATTCAGCAGCAACAGCAACAGCAACAGCAGCAGCAACAAAAAAAAAACATCCACAACACCAACAACGAGCAGCGCCGATTTGTTCGCTGCGCGACCTGACATGCATCCGTCTTCGGTTACACGTTTTATTGACGGGAAAAAATCGCCGGACGTGGGAAATTTACGACGGCCGAAACGTTCTTGCTGTCATTTCAACCGTCAGCGAAACGTATGCGTATAATTTGAGGAGGGTTCCCAAATCCCTCGCTAAGCGTTTCACTTACATATTTATTAATTAGTAAGCTTTTTTAAAAAACATGTGTTTTAACCAATTCATCCATAATCGCTACAGTATTTGGACAACCTTCATTAGATTTATGTTCAGTGAATTGCTGGCCTTAAAGAAATTAATAAATAATTGTGAATGTCCTTAGAAATTTAGAAAAAAATGTATAAGGATTATAAGATCATGATACAAGTAGAAATTAAAAATATGCCAATCTGTTTACAGATTTTCTACAATAAATTTATTTCTCATCGTTTTTATAAATATCTAGTATGTAATAGTTTATATACAATAGGTACATCTAGGATAATCCATAATTTTTACATATTTTTTAGAGGAAAAAAAGCTTTAGAACCTCTCGAATTGCTTAGCTTATCAGATTTGATATAACTCCTTTCGTAGACGGCCATCAACAAGTCAAGCCGCTGAAAATGTGACTTGTATATGCTAAATACTCAGTCAAATTCAGCTATCCATTTGCAGGTATTTAAATTCATGTCTCTGTAGGTAAGTCTGTGAATTTTTGGTAAAAAAATGGTTGCCAATTCTTTGCAGCTACCCAAGAATTTCAACATAGCTTCAGTAAAAGGTTTTTGTACCCTGTGGAGTGTACTTTATGAAATATTAACGCCTTATGAGGATATTACTACAGACAATACTATTAACTATTGTCTGTGATATTAGCAATAAGTTTTAGGTCTCATTGTTTTCGGGACAGATCCGGTATGTTGCTAACATTCAGTCGGATCTTAATTCGTATTGACGTCTAGTTTTTACTGAAATTGCCTAAACATCTGTATTATAAATATATTGCAAATATTTTTTTAAATAATTAAACACACACAAATATATCATTACTAAATAATTCGCCGACTTACAAATTGTTTTTGTTAGGGGTGCGACTTATACAACTCGTCCTTATTTAACTAATATTTAATTTGATGAAAAAATAGAAAGAGTCACCATGTATTGTTTGTTACACCTATAAATCTCATCTATTTTATAATGTGTCATATACAACACAAAGAACTTATTATTTGCGTTAATTTAACAATATTATTGATAGTGTAATATTTATTAATTATTTTTTCATTTTACTAATAAATAGACAAATTAACGACGGATTGTTGTTGGAACGTTTATCAATTTATGTGCGATATTAATCATTTTTTCGTTCTCTTTTGTTCTATGACGTTTTAATGAAGTTATTTTAGGAAAATAACAGTGGATTTGCGAACGATCAGCGTAATCTTGATATAAATTACAAAATATTTATAAAATGAATGTGAATGAATAAAATAATAATGCTGGCCAGCAATGTACCGTAAAATTGAATTATTCATTTAATATCAGCTAAATAAATACATTCAGTATTTCACATCTTACACGAATTTTATCGATGCGGGATAGACTGACGATGCGGTACCATCAAATTTCGTCGAAGCGACATCATTACGATTACGAGTACGATTTAGCTAATCACATTCATGGCTTAAAAAGAGTAGCGCAATAAAAATTACACAATATTTATAGAACGAGTATGCGTAAATAAAATAATAATGCACGTACGAATTCCTCGATAATGTACCGTAAAATTGCATTATTCAGTTATTATCTGCTAACTAAATACATTCACAATTTACATGCGTTTTCTCAAACGTCTAAATTTCTCTTTTATTTCATGTTTTTCTATAGAAAATTGGTGTGTGTTGATTTATGTGAAGGAAATACTATATACACTCTGTCAAATAAGTATCGGGAATTGTCCGATAAAACACAAAATATTTATCATTCATTCAAACGGATGATGTCGCCTTCAAAGTAAACTCTTTCTTAAATAATACAATTACACGAACGAGTAATCCTATATTCAAAACATTTTTTATACCCATTTTCCTGGATCGAGTCTAGTGCACGCCACGAATTCTCTTTTTCACCTTTCATTGGCTGAATACGACTACTTGAAAGTATTAATTTCAGTTTTAAACAAAGAAAAATGTCAATCGGTGCTATATCTGACAAATACGGTGATTGTTCTATAATATTGGCTAAGTATTTAATCAGAAATTCGATTAAAATGAGCGCCTTATGGGAGAATGCCTTATTATAGTGCCGAATTTGCAACTTAAACCTTCTAAATGATCAATGCCCGATACTTATTTGACAGAGTGTATATCTAGGCATCTCCTTGGTAGAAGCTGACTTTAGCAAGGTACTAATATAATTATTTGATTTTATTAAATTGGACGGATAATTGTAAAAAACACAAAAAAATATGCAGTAAATTACAAGAGAATTGTAAATAACTAGATCGTTTTTTAGGAAATCTATTAAATTTTAACGCCGATGATTAGATAATAACATTTTTTATTTATATCTCAAATTATAAATTTTAATTGAAAAAATTAGACAACTTATTTATTCATTTTTTAAAGTTAGCATTGAATTACTGAGACACTATACGTTGCATTGCAGTTAATTAGAAATGATAATTCGTCAAGAAAATTCTAACAAACTTGTCAAAAGCAATGATTTTTATTAAAAAAGCGATAAAAATAATAATTGATATGTAGCGCTAGACCCTCGTTCATGTTTTACAGGTAAATTATAAAATTTCTTTTTTGTTTATCAAAAGTTTTGAAAAAGTTACAAAACACTTAGTTAGAATCACAGATTCTACATTATTGTACCATAGAGTTATCACTGCTTATTAAATAAATAGATTATTTGAAGGGTTAATTCTAAAAAATGGAAAAAAACTATAAATTCCTCGTATAGAAAATTTCAATAGCATCGTCAAAGTACACCGTTTTTTATGAAGAAAACGCGATCAAATTTTACGATTTAAGGTGGGCCATTAAAGAAAATTTCCACCAATTACCAATTTTAAATCACAATTTGAAAAATATTTTTGGACAGTATTAGGCGCAAATCCGAAAGATTGCATAACGAATCGTTGTTGCGAGTGTGCGGCGGTCGTCGTCGTCGTCGTTTGGAGAGCGCAGGCGAAATTCAATTATAATCAAACGCTCGCCTGATAAAAAACGACGAAAAGGTTATCGGAAATGAAACCCGATGATAGTTCTTTACAAACGGCGTCACACCAACGACGAAAAAAACAACAAAATAAATTATCGTTTATTATTATTATTATAAATAAAAACTGCAAGCCTCGATGATAATTAATAGACTATGGCAAATATCACTCATTCATATATATATATATATATATATAAATTTTTTAAATCAATAAAACAATTCATACATCATTTATCGAAAAAAATGGCATCGTGCTGGTAATTGCGCTAATGTACAATACATAAAATCGTTGCTTAATTGCACCGAATTATGTCATTCTAACGCACGCAGAGTGAGCAGAAGGATAGTCGTCAAATGTAGCAAAGAAGAATTGAAAGGCATGTCTCTTGCGTGTGATAGCTGTTTACTGAAATAAGTGTGAATGCGCTATACGCTGCGCCACTGTCGTCGAGTTTGTTTACACAATTGATTGCTAATCAAAGACACTTATTCGTATCATCGATGGATGGTTGCATGCGGTGAAATTCGTCAATATTTAATGGGTTTGCGTTCACGCATACCACAGACAATAGTAGAGAAGCAGGGTGATTGTCTGCGCAGCAGTTGAGTAATTATGTAATTTTGCATAGTACGAACTAAAAACGACAATAACATTTGTATAGAGAAATTTTTTAGATTGCATAAAAATAGTATCAGCGAATCATTGAACAAAATTTTTCTTGTTTATGGTAATTAACATTGGATTACAAAAATAAAGAATTAGAGTTTTTTTAAATAATCAAAACTATTTTTTATATTACATACTATGATGTTATAATTAGTTATTATGATTTCGACAGCCGCACTTTGAATACGTTTTTGAAATTTTATTGATGAGAGCAACAATTTCTTTTCATTGTTCAAGTGTCTATCTACAATAGTAAGCGAGTTATGAATTATTTTCTGGAAAAATTTGTGTTTTACCGAATGGTACCTTACCACATGTTATCGCTTATAGTTTGCCCCCTTAAACAGATAGAACAAAAGTGTTCAAATACTAAATATGGGCCATTTAATCACCTATCGAACAATGCGCGGCTGAAATCGATAGGTTGCATAATAAGCGAGATATAAATTTTGAGTGTTGAAAAACATGGATCCAAAGTCAATTTCAGTAAGTTCGGAAAAAAGTCGGTTAATATAAATTAGACATATTTTCATTTACATAATTAACAAATAAGCATTTTGTTGAAAAAGTATTGTATCAGGATTCAATTATATCATAACAACAAAAAATGACATGAAATGAAGGAGTGATAATGTCCCAATGTCTAAAATTTGAAATGTTTTATCCTACCCTTATTCTTTGTAGATAATTCTTTATATTTTTCCTTATCGATGCTAATCATATATTAAATTAACCAATTGTGCCAGACTATTTCAAAATATCCACCAAATTCTCATGCAGCATAATAAAAAATCAAGCAACGTAAAAGTGTTGAAATGCGATAGCTATGAAACATTAAATGTAACACTTTCTCTGCTGCGGCAAAGCAAAAAAAAACTAACCAAGTTTTTTTCCTCATAGATTGGGAAAAAACACACGCACACACATTCGGCTTCGAACGTCGTCGTCGTCGCTGACATGGAATTTGTGAATATAAACGACAATTGGCAGCGCGTCGGCCGTCGTCGGTCGCCGCGCCGGCCAAAAAACGCGGTGGATGATTAATTCATTTAATTATCGTAAAATGCACTGTTGGAATCGACACTCATGCAACGCGGTCGCGGAATTTTCACCTCGGCTTTTCATCGACGTTGCTAAATGGGTAATTAGCGCTAATTTCGCTCATTCAAATCGCAATTTTTAACGAATTAAGTGATAACGAAACTATGAATTAGAATTCATCACAAAAAAAAGAATTCCAACATTTTTAACTAAATTTAACTTAACTTTTTCATCAGTTTTTACACGATTGTCAAAAAATAAGCATGCAATATTATTTGGGAACTAAAAAAATGATAAATTCAATGTATAATAATTTAGAGTAATATTTCTATATATATTATACTAAATATTTACTTTTACCATTAAAAATGTTAAAAATAAATGTTTGCTGAATATAATAATTTTGTGTCGAATGTCGGTGAAAGAAATGTGTGGCGTTGCAACAACGTTCGGCTGTCGAGCGAATATGCAATAAGTTTGCCACCGTCCGTACCATACGCGATGGATAAATTTGCATCGTGCTGCAAAAATTGCAGCAAGAGGCGAGCAGCGCGTGCAGCTGCCGCAAATTGTAAAAATAGCCGGGCGCGCGTCTTGTTGTTCACCACGAAGAATGTTATCTGGCAATTTGCGGTTGGTAATGTGGGGTTGTAACCTCGGCCAGATTCCTTCACCCCCAAAAATAAATCAAGCGATCGACGTGTGTGCATGGCGCCCCCAATGACATCCCCACACATTCATCTTAACGAGCTCGCTCGCTGGAAATTAATTGTTGCGCATCGTACGTCACGCAAATGCGTTACGGTGTTACGTCAAAACTCATTCTTTGTTTTAAAAAAATGCGTTTTTAACATTTTAAATAAAATTGCTTAAACTATTTAGTTTCAGAGTACCTGTACGAAATATATTACTTAATATTGCCAAATCAAAACGAGAATTCAAAAAATTATTTGCGGAAAATATTTATCATTTTTCTTTATGCCACAAGGTTTACTTCCCTTAGTTTCTAAATTTCTAAATATCTAAATTTATTTCAGCGTTCAGAGGGTAGCACATTGGACACTGCATCAATAACTGAGATATAATTTAAATTTAGTCAGTATTTTGTTTTATAAAAATAATTTTTGATAATGACTGTTGGAAGAAAACTTTTTGACATTTTTCTTAATCCTATCCGGAATTCCTACTTCCCATATCATCATAGTAATATGAAAAATGTTAGTTTTAAAACTAGCATTGATTAATTTAATATTACTTAGTTTTATATAAATACAATCGAAACAATGACAGATATTGGGTTTGATTTAAAATTTTCTCAATTTTTTGAAGAGTATAAAATTATTTACGGTTTGTAAACAAGACCAGTTTCTAGTATTTTTCAAAACGCTGTAACAAACGATTACTCACGTACCTACATACTTCGTTAATACTTTTAACATTTTGAACCAACAGTAAAAAGTATTTTGAATACCTACGTGTATAGCGCCTTGTTTCACATAAGCGATGAATATTTGTTGATACAAAATTTGAATTTGAAAGCTTAGTGCGCAACAGGTATTTCAGATTTAGCGTCCGGTTTGATCAACATCGTGCGAAGAAACGACAGTTTGCGAATTAGAAAATCGGCGACGGGCGATGAATCCATCATCCGTGCCGCAATCGTAGCGCGACGAACTAATTTAACGTGATCTACGAGCATCAAAACGATTAATTATCAATTTGGCTAAAATTGGATAAAGCGCGCCCGGGGAATGATTTATAATAATTGGGCTGGTGCGGTGTGTGTACGGTTCGGACGCGGCGCGAAACGTTTGGGGGACGCGCGCGCCCAGATCAAAGTCGACGTCTTCTTTCCGCTCCGCGCTTATTTTAAGTGTTTATTAGCGCGCCGCCGCGACAATGTCAACACGTGTTAGATCATGCATCACGCCTGCACGCCGCATCCTCTATTTGGACGGTTTTAAGTGCCGACGACGCTGCTGCTGTGCACGAAAGAAAAAGAAAAAGAAAAACGCGCGCGCGCGCGCGCTCATTATTCTTTCCCGTTCGTTTTATTATCGCGCACTAATAAGTTTTTTGATGTGCGCTGCACTGCTTTAATGTGCAGGCTATAAACAATTTGTTAAATGTTAAATCATCAAAGACGAAATTTGTGTAAATTAAATGACAGTTTCTGCCAATCGTGATGATGCCGCCCATTGCGCAACGTCGATTTATTCGCACATTCATTATATTTCCAACACTCACTAAATGTTTACAAAATCAAAATGAAAAAAATAGCTTATGTTTTCGAAAATTTTCATTGATTTAAATTCTGAAGCTGAATTTGGATGCCAACTTTCTTGGGAATTGGGAGTCCAATATTGATTTTGAGCAGTTTTGAGGTACCTCTCTAGCATTAGTCGTAAATGATGAGTGAGGAGGCCCGGCGAGGTAATCGCGCATGGAGGCAACATATTTAAGATGATTGTTAGGGTACGACGAGGTGTGCCCAATATATTTAACACCTTGTGATTTTTAGCAGGATTTCTTTAAAGTCAAGATTAAGGCTGTCAACCGAATTCGGATTAGTCAGTTAACCGGTTAAAGTAATGTCTGTTCTTACTCGGATTGTTTCTACTAATTTACACCATCTATTTGCTTATCTGAATAGCTAGATGAGTCAATTTCGATAACTTGTTCGAATACTCAATCAAAATAGCTTATCCATCGTCCACTCATATTTTGACATTATGAAGTTTTAAACACCTTGCTGTAAAATTACTTCAACGTGGTCGAAAATTAGTTGTTGTAGGCAAAAAAAGGTTTCTGCTTTCGGACTTTCTTGTATAGGTGTAGTTGATATAAATCTATCCGAATTGCCAAATATAGGTATCCCGATAACTAATTGTATTCAAAACCTCTAAAATATTCGGATAACGAACCAGTTAGCCGTTTAATTTCGATCTGGTTAATCGCATACTTTTTTCTTCTTATGGTTGACAGCACTAGTAAAGATCCAAGTGACTAATAATTATGTTTGGACATCTAGTTATTGGTATACAATACAATACAATGCATAAAAAGTTTCATAGTAATCGCATGAAAGGTATAGAAACGTAAATTTGAAGTTGAAAATCGGACCTTTAATGTTTAAACCGGGTGCACAATAATATTTTTATAAATTCTACCACAATAATGCGTGGCCGACTACAACTCGTTATTATATAAATTAAAACATTTTTTTGAGAAATACAATTCATTATAATCGTTCAAAGAAACAAAAACGAATATTTTTTATGTGGCATTTAATTGATTTTTGTTGGAGGTTGTTACATAATGCGCGAGTACTACTGAAAATTTCGCAATTTTGCAATGTTGTAATTTTTATCAATATTTTTAAAACATATTTGTAAATTATGAAATGCCTGATAAATTTTTACTTGCGTTTTACTGATATTTATTGTAATTTTAAAGATCAAACGAAGGATATTTTGCGATTTTTGTTTTGCTAATGTTGTAACAATATTTGCGGATTTCAATTTTCTTACATTTTATCATTACATTTAAATAAATAAATTATATAATATGCTAGGTAATTTAAAACTTTCATTTCTCTTAGTCTAAAGGTTTTCGAAAAAGACTTTTGATGGGAACCCATGTTTATATTGCTAATTAATATACATTTTCCAACTTCTATTCTATGTGCAAATTTAAAATAATTTTCTTCAGTATTTCAATTTAGATGTTAGTGCCAAGAAGGAACATAAAAACAAAAAGTAAAAATTACCTTTACATTGTTTTAAAAATTAGTTTTTTAAGTCTCTTGTTTCTTCCATGTAAATTTAAAAATTCAATTGATGTTTATAAAATGCTCTGAAAATTGTAACAACAATTTATGACTTGGAACCACGTCATCGTGTCGCGTATGCGTCGACATGTAAAAACAAAATTTAAATAAAAATTTAACAATCTTTATATTTACATATATGTATATTATATATTCATAAAATTATCCCATGGCATTGTTGTGATATCTGCCGCAACAACGACGTTGCGTCGCATCCGCATCGACGTTTTGACGGAGCGCGTTTGAAATATGGCGATGAGTTGGTAGTAAATTAGTTTTGCAAAATTGAACAACGTTTCTCTCGTGTGCCGTATGTTTTGAGTATATATGTGTGTGTGCATGTTCGTCGCTGAGTTGGAGCGCATCCAACTCGAATACTAACCGGACCATGAAGCGACACTTTTTTCGTGTGGCCGCCCGCCCCGCCACCGCCACCGCCACAGCGCAAATGCCATTTCGAAAGCGCGGCACGCCGCATTGAATCGCCGGTATGCTAATCAAATGCACCTGACCTAAAAGTTATCATTTATTTGAACGAAAATGAATTATGTGTGATATCATTTCGCCGTACGGCAAATCGAAACGTACACGTTTTATAATAAACGCGCGTTGCGTTTTTGCGGCGCGCCTATTGGAATTTATTGCGATCTGAATTTATACGATATTGTGCCATTTTTTATCTATTTTTAATAAATTGCTGTTTATTCATTTTTTTACTATGGAATGTTAATTGAATATTAATTAATTAACTTACACGTGTTTTTTTGTTGAATTCTTAACTTTCACAAATTAATTTACATGATTTTATAATGACTATTCAGCCAGTATATTTAGGATTATCCAGTGGATAATATCCTACTTTATAATTTATTAATTTTCTTATTTTTCATTAAAATTCTTCACAGATTTCTTGCTTAGTTTAGGAAAATGAAGCAAAGCTTTAACAATTATGAACATTTTACTATTATTAATATTTTTGACACCTAAATTTGTAAATTCTTGTAACTTTTGTTAGATTTGTTATTGGCTTAGTATATTAGCACATAGCATTTTTTGTTATTGGCTACATTTTCTTACTTTATTTTCAATTTATCCGTAAATGGATAACCTAAATGGTTTAGGAAATTGTAGTATAGTTTCAACATTTAGTATTTTAATTGATTCAAGAACTGGCAAATTGTTTGAACATTTTGCTCTTTCTTTGTTTACAAATCCTAATTACTTCCTTTTGCAAATTTTATTTAACTTGATATAGAATTAAATTGAATAAATATAGTGTTGTACGAGTGTCAAACAATGAACGTATTTCGGCTTCTTACAATGTCCTTACAACATTTTTGTTATTGTTTGATGATTAAACAAACATGCTTGTATTTTCGGTGGGCGACGTCTTCTCGTTTGTGTATTTGCTACCGCTTCCCAAGCGCTGCTTGTGTGTGCCCATCTCAAATTTCTTTAAATAGATTCGCAAACAAAACTAATTGCCGACAGAATAATCCACAAAATTCGGAACGACGGAAATGGGCCGACGGTCGTGGTCCCGTCGTCCGACGCCACCGCTAATCCAATTTGCTCTCACGTCGATATTGTTTGATCGCGTACCAGTACCATAGTACCATAGTACCAGTACGTGTATTGCATTATTTCGGTTATGTGACAACAGAAAATCAATTTTGCATTTCACGCTTCTTTACGCGTTAATAAATCACTTTATGCGCGCCGTCTCGATTTCAATGCGCGCGGCGTCGACAACGACGACGAAGGCGGCCGCGCCGATTGCCGTTTCGCCATTTCAATTGAACGTGCATGCCATTCTGCCGTTTCGTTTTAATAGAAAGGCGAATGATATACGGCGTTCGATGTGTATATGCGAGCGAATTAAATCCACCATCGCCGGCGCAAATACTAAATCACACGTAAGCGAAATGAATCACTTCAAATTGCGATTAAATTTTCGCGCGCTGATTGGCGTCGTACAACTGTAGATGGCATACAGGGTGGCCAGTCATCTATCAAACTCAATATCGTCAAGAAGTGAGAGAAAATTTAAAGAAAGTTATTAATCATTAACAAGTTATCAAGTGATCTCTATGACTTTACATACATATGTACAGTTTCTAAGAAATATTGCATTTCTTTAAATTAATTATAATATTTAAGATTTGCATATTGAACGTGAAGTTGTCATTGTCAATTTATGCTTAATATTCCAAGTGGTTCCAAACTAAGTTTATCTCCATTTTCCAAGTAAAAAGCGTTTTCCAAAAAATATTTAAACAACATACGATTCCATTTGGGCCAAAACTTTTCTTCATAGTTTTTTTTTGGCTAAATTTATTTGCAACTTTTTAATGTCTCAATAAATTAGTATCTTGTCGTACCAATGAAATTTTTGTCTACCAAAACGATTTACTATACGTGACATGCATGTTTATTTCCAACTAAATCCATAAAAAAAAAATTTGGTATCTTTTTCAGAAACGTGATTGGCAGATGTTATCTATCAGCGCGTATCAAGGTAGGTATATTTCAAAATTGTTCATCTCACGCACTTTTATTGTTTATTTTAAAGTGTGGAGGTTATATTTTGTCAAGTGCCAGCAAAACTGAATGTTTTGAGAATAAACATCTCTAATGTCACAACAACACGATATAATTACAAAAATTGCCATCACTTTTCAGTTTAGCTTTCATTTAAAGAACGCTATAAATAAATTCTATATTACATCTTTTGGAATTATCTATCCTTTATGTAGTAAAAAATAAATCATTTAAACTAGTGGTTTCCAAACATTATTATAATTGTAATTTTACAAAAAAATATCATAAATTATATAGTTTTTGAAATGCGATAGAAATCGCCAAAATCGGAGCAAAACTCTTGTTTTTTGCTCCATTTCATTCAACAAACACAGAAATTTTTAAGTTTTGTTCGATTTTCACCGATTTCTATAGCATTTTAAGAAGTTGTATATGTTGGGTTAGGTTAGGTTAGGTGTGTCGAAGGAGGCGCAACGATTATTTTATAAGAAAAAGGGCGTTGGGAATGAAGAAAGATTGGAAATCACTGGAGATCACTGATCACAATAATTTGCAATGAAAAAACCGGGATAGAAAACCAATTTAGATAACTTAACAAGCAAATCCAAAAAATACGATTTAAAGACAACATTATCTTAGAATATGTTATTGTAATATTATAACATTAAAGCTAATACATTCGCCTTGCCCAAATATTGTTTAAATAAAAATTGGTAAATTAATCAGAAACACTTTCCATTAAATTATGTTTACAATGTGATGATAATAAAATTATTTACGGAAAAAATTACCTACAATCATATTCATAGTTATTAGTGGCATGATGAATGACATATTGTATCTTGTTATCTATCTATACAGGAAAGCAACTTTAATCTTATTATACCACACACTATTTTTTACCATTTACTATTAGTTTTTTTTTTTTTTTGAGCAAGCCATGAAACCTAATCCGCAACGAGTAAACATCCCTGTTGTCGTTGTAACGAAATCGTGTCTGCTTAAATCGGTAGCGTTAAGGTAGTATTTGTTTAAAACGCACTCTACTATTCCAGCTTCCTATCAGTTTCTATGCGTTGAAGCGACGTAAAATCGAAAAAAGCCAGATAAGAACATAATAACGGCGTATTGATATTAACGCGCTGACGTTCACATTCAGTTCACATCCAACATGGCACGTGTTATTTGCGATTCAAACGGTCTACCCATCGTATTGCACATCTTCGCTCATTTCTCTAACAATAACGAATTGACACCAATCCGCAGCGCGCGCTGACCAGTTAGATAAACGAAATTCGCATTGAAATCGGCTTGCAATACAAACTCGCACAAGTTATTAAAATAGTGCATTTAACCCGGAAGAAAATCGATTTACTATTTACAAAAAAAAACATACCAATCAGCGAAACAAAACAAAAATTATGAATTTTAAACTTTCCATGACTCATTGCATTTGCGACTAACCTGAAACACGATAAAAATTGCCAATTTACTAATCGCATATTGTTTGCGCTAATTGACTTTAAAGATAACGTTCTTCGCGTTGAATAATAAACAAAACGGATGATGTCAATGTCATTAAAATTAAGCAACTGTGCGAGATAAAGCGCCTTGCAAAAAAATCACACACACACACACACACATACACACATACACACATACACACATACACATACAGAACGCTAAAAAAGCGTTATCGCATCTCGGCCATAAATGTTTAAAATACCAGCAGCGCTCAAAAAAATAAACAATTGAAACGGAATGTCGTACATTATTTAATACGTGTCTGATGAAGGTACTAGAATCGTGTATAGTACCTAAAGTAGTAGCCTAAACTAATAATCTGTTTAACCAGCAGAGAGGACGGAGAGAGACAAAATAAGCAAATGAATAAATATTTGCTGATTGGTAAATTATTTGTTCACTAAATGGATTCGAGACACTTTAGGTGTCTGCGAGCTTCTTCATTTCTTAAATTCCGTGTCTCACTTTTCGTATCGCTGCCCGTGTTCGTACGTACGTATAACGTACACGCTTGTTTTTAATGCATTGTGTAAGTTTCGCACATGGCGTGTTTTTTTCTCGTCCGCTGTGTTTATTAACATGTAATTAGCATAATTAAACATATCCATGTACATGTGCGTTGAGGCACGATCGTGCATTGTTTTTCGATTTTCAACGAGCAAATTAACAGCTTCATTATTTGCTTCCACTTGTACTTTCTTGCTTTTCTGATTTTGTTTTCACACTTTTAGCTTCAGACACAAATTGACCAAAATACAACTACATATTATCATATATTGTTAATGTGGATGCATTATTTCGTTGCTATGATAGTTTACTTGTTATTATTATTTTCTCATTCGATTCGATGGGTGTTTAATAAGTCAACATAGTGATTTTGCTCAGCCCACTGCATTTTTGCGTCTTTTATTATTTCTACTTTTCTAAATTCTAATAAACATTTGAAATAAAATGTCAAGTATAAATAAGGTTTTTCTTAAAATATTTATATCAAAAACACAACAAGGCAAAATCATAATTTACTTATCTATAAATAACTTTAATAATTACTTAGATTTCGATAAAGTCAGCTGACAATCAAAAATAACTAAAAGAATAACATCAATGAAAAAGAGGATAAAATTTAGAATAAATTTTTTCATTATTCTCTAATATACTAGACAACTGTAGCAAAGTGATGAAAATCTGTATGAATAGACAATTTAGTGGATGAGCTTTTTTGTTTGGTGAAATTCACGCATCTGATGGACGCGTTAAACGTCCGGCAAGCGCACGATTTTTTCTCTCGATACACACAACGACGAATCATAATTGATAAGCGCTAATCACAACAAACTAAATGGGGGGTTAAATGAAGGTCAGCGCAGTGCTCATTACGTAAATAAGTCGAGCAGCAGCCAGCAGCACGCGTTCGCCGCCCGTTGTTTCCTTCAACGCGGCGAGGGAAAAGACGTCGTGAAAATTGCCGCGACGCAAAAATACACGTTGCTCTTTTCCGCCTCGTACGCGTGACTTAATTCACAATACGCGCAATTTTTCTGCTATACGCTCGCATAAACTCACAACACAGCTCGCCTTTTTTAGGCAATTGCGTTCGATAAGCGTTTTTTTTATATATTATATAATCGCCTCCAATACACATGTCGTGTACATCAATCATATTCGTTCGATTTGGAAACAGCGATTACGCCGATTATTGTTATTATGTTGTTTTTCGTTTTTATTGGCTCATCGCGTCGTCGACGATGCGTTTTGCAACAGCATATTGTTGCACGCGTACGCTGGATGAGGTTTTCTCACCTATGATAATTGTGCAATAAAAGTTTCATACATTTTATTGCTCGGTTGTTGTTGTTGTTGACGTTGTTATTAACTGTAATGCGTAAATTCATTCTGCCAGATTGCACATTTGCTATACAAATTTTACTACTCTCTTCATTACAATGGTTCCTTCTACTTCCAAATTCTAAATGTTCTCCAATCATATTTTCATTTGTTTTAGAAATGCATTGCGACTTAAATTATAAACCCGATTTACATTGTAATTACGCCAGAGTGAATTCCCGAAAAATATACTCCAATTCATAACGAATTATGATCCAGATTAACCCAATGCGTAAATACATTCTGCAAGATTGCATATTTGGTATGGATTCAAAATTTACTCTGAAATTCGAAATCTTGGGAGTGTCTCGAATATAGTTATTTTCACATCCAACGATTTTTTTATTTGTTCGAGAAATACCTACATTGAAACTTAAAGTATAAACCAGATTTACATTACAATTCTCCCAGAGTAAATTCCCGAAAAATATATTCCAATTCATAACGAATTAACCCAACGCGTCGATTGATTCTGCAAGATTGCAAATTTGGTATGGATTCAAAATTTACCATTCTGCCCAACTAAATTTTCTTTGTCCGAAATGTATATTGTTACATAAATTATAAAGTAGGCTTCCATTAAGGCGATTCCTTCAGCTTTGCAGACACAAAATTAGTATAAAAGTTATTAAAATTTCGAAATGTGCGTACGCCTAATTGAATTTCAATTTATCTCAAAAACAAATTATGAACCAGGTTAATAGTACTGCATAAATTTATTCACTCAGCTTGTACCTATATTAAAATGTGAAATCTTGTAAGGATCTCTAACGTGGTCATTCTTACGACCAACAAAAGTTCCTTAGGTCTCAGAAATACGTAGCGACTTAAACTACAAGAAATATAAATCAGATTTACTTCTATCGTTGTACACACTCGCAAAATTATTATAAAATTTATTAAAACTTTTTGTACCCAATTGCACTAGACTGAATTGCCATATCTTCTTTATAAACCTGAGAACAAGGTGACAATGTAAAAAACTTGAACTACTAAATCTACTTCAATTTTAATATTTTTTTAAAATAAAAATGAAACCTACGTTTAATTTAAACCTAGCCACCTTTGTTGTTGCTGCTGAATAACAATTTCCTTCATTTTTTAAATAAAATCATCACTTGCGCTCTTTCTATAAAATAAAATAAAAAATCGTTGAATTTTTTTGCGATTTATATCTAATTATTTTTATTTTCAAATGATAATTAAGTATAAACCCAGACTTTTGATTTTTCTGCACAATTTATTGATTAATGTCCGTCTTGAAAATCACATAGAATTAATAACGATTTGTAATCGGGCAGATGTACTTATGTTTTGAAGCATCGTTATCACGAATTAGTTCCTGCTAATCAACCAATTTGCATCGTAATATTTTCGATATACATATACATGCACACATACATATAGATGATTGAATTAAAAGACGTCATCGCGCACATTTTTACGATGCGAACCGTTTTATAAATTAGACATAATTATTGTAGGCAATTATTATGCATTAAATTATTCATGCGAACTGGTCGAAACTGATTTCGCTATCTAAATCATCGATCGCAAATCATAACAAAAATAAATTCATTTCCACGAATATCGCGCTTTAATTGAATTTATTAATATTTGATAAATGCATTACATTAAATTAATTGATAATGCTCTATGGAACAGATAGAGCAAGCCAAAACATTCAACATTTTATTTTCTTCTTGCTTTTTTTTTCTTAATGTATAATAAATGTGTGGACAATTATGTAATCTAATTGAAGCAAACTCGTAAACATTGCATGATTTATTATTAAAATGCGAGTTTTACGCAAAATTTTATACATTTTACTTACAAAACAAAAAAAACACTTTTTAATTTGAACATTGCATATTGAAATCGATTGTGATTGAACATGTCTTCCTAATGGGAAAAATTATTTGCGTCTAAAGCAAGCCACGAGCTTATTATTAAAGATATTAATTTGATTCAAAAAAAGAATTAAAGTTAAATAACACTCCCAGGCTGATAGATGAGCGTTTTTTTGAAAAAAGTCTTTTTGACATCAAAATTACAACGTAGAAAATGGACGCAAAATATTGTAGTTTTTATATTCTAATTTCGGTATCAAAAAGGCTTTTTTCAAAAAAACTCTCATCTACCAGCCTAGCGGTGTTATTTAACTTCAATTTCTTTTTTGAATTAAGTCAATATCTTCAATAACAAGCTTGTGGCTTCCTTTGGACGCAAATAATTTTTCCCATAAGGAACAAATGTAACAGAGTGAGAGCGACGAGCTCAGCAGAAGTAACCTTAAGTCAAATTGTTGTAGTTTTTTTTGCAATTTTAATTATTTAATGATATTAACGAAAGGAAATGATATTGCAAAAATTTATTTTTCATAAAATTGTTAAATACTAACATTATTGAAGATATTTAAACAATTAGTCAATGGAATTATTCTTTTACTATAAATATTGTAAAATAATTAATATTTTAATTCTTGTTTTCGTATTTTGTCATCAGAATTACTTTAAACATCGTAAAACAGCCGACGAGATTTAACTAAACTAACGTTTCTATAATTTAATATTAAATTGTTATAAAAATCAAATGTTTTGACTCAATTTTATTAAATATCGAAACATTTATTTACATTTAATTTTTAAAATATAATATTTTGCAGAAATATCCATAATATACCTATATTTCTGAGCTTAAGCTTCACCATAATGGAACATTAAAAAACCACTTAATATTAATGGTTATAATTAAAATTAATTGTTGGAAAATTTATTATCTTACAGGAAATGTTGTAATATAAGTAAATATAATCTAGTTTTATGAATGAATCGATGATTTTCCAACGTGAAATTGTGCAAATTTGCAGAAAAATGGTTAAAACAAGGCATAGAGCGGTGAGCAATAATCGTAAACATGGCAAAACAATCGGCGATTTTCTAGCGAAAATATCCAAATAGCGTGACGAATTTTTCCCGCCCCATTGTACGCGCCGCGGCACACACCACATCACCTGAAACCGCGCGCTCCGAAAGAAATAACGAACGACGGTGCGGTGTGCCGATTTGCTTGCTGCTGAAACTGTGCGAACGACACATTTCATTTTTCTTTTCAATAAAAATCGCTCAATAATTAAAGCGCGCTGCACATGAATGTATTTTATTATATTGGAGCCTGCAGTGGAGCAAAGTGTAATTTAACAACAAAAGGCCATTGTTCGTGTCGGGCGCGCTGAAAAAAATCCCATCTCGCGCGCTGAAAAAGAAATTTAATTAGCCTGGCACACACATGTGTGTATATATGTGTGTATGTTTGTTTGTGTGTGTGTGTGTGTGTGTGTGTGTGTGCGTCGCACGGCGAAACTGTCGCTTCGCGCTTTTATCAGTTTTTCGCGAAAATTGATACGGAATGAATAAAGCAATTAAAAATTGTAATGGAATTGCCATTGCATGCTCGATTATTAATTATTATTTATTAAATCGCATTGTTTTAATTATGATGTAGTCCTTTGTTCGATGTATGCATTGATGTTTATTTAAAATATTTATTTCTCTTTTTTGATTAACTTCCACATCGCACAAATTAATTAATATTCCGGTTAAGGTTGCTTAACGAACGAACATCTGGTCGCTAACACCTGAACTTGCTCTTTTATCTATCTTCAGCGTATTTTCATTTTTAATTCATCATTTTTGGTTTTTTGTTGGTTTTGCATTATTCCACTACGAATATTTTTGTTAGTTACCTAATTTTGCCTTTTGCAACATTGAAATTAATGAAGCTTGATTGCGTGTTAATCATAAACAGTGCATTTAATGAATTTTTAAGGCAAAATTTGTAATAATTTGAATTTTTGACTCATTATTTTTAGTTTAATAACTACAATAAATATTAGGTTCTGTTAAACTTTAGTTTTCACACCAAAGTGGTTAGATATGAACATTTTTAATAATTTTCTTGTGACTAATTTCAAATTACGCTTTTCTTTTAATCAAATCAGTTAGAAATTGTATATTTTTTGTCAAAATTGATGGTTTTCTTTAAATATTATAAGTAATTTTTGTTATTGTTTGAAGTTCGTATAGTTTGTACAATAATTTAAATTTTTAACTCATCATTTTTAGTTTAATAACAACAATAAGTATTTGGTTTTGTTGGACGTTAGTTTTTACATCAAAGTGGTTAGATATGAAAATTGATATAATTTCAAATTACGCTATTCTTTCAATCAAATCAGTTAGAAAGTTTCTACTTAGTGTCAAAATTGATACGTATTATAAGTAATTTTTGTGATTGTTTGAAATTCGTATAGTTTGTGCAATATCTTAATCCGACGGCGAACTACGATAGTATTATTTAAGTGAATTATTGAACGCGCTTAAAATAGTGATTAAGTAAATATTTTCTCATGTCAATTCAATTTAAACATTGCGTTAATAATATATTTATTATCATTTAGACATAAAAAAATGTTATCAATAATTTGATTTTTATTCAATCTGAAATAAACATCATTTTAATCAGTTGACAAGCGTCGCATTCGCAAACAATACTTAATTTAAATTCGATCAGTGCATACACGCTGTGCGAAAAAACTAGTACAGCGCGCATTCTGCCAAAAATGTAGGTACCCATCAAAATCACTTACCCGTATCCATGGCCGAAATACCAAAAATAAACAAATAAAATAAAACTGCAGCACCAAATCAGTCCAAATGTGCGCACTAAAGCCTTATATTCGCTAATTCCAAAACATGCTTAAGATCACAAAATCGTCACTACTATGCTGGATCTGCCGCAATCAAGTCGGGCGTCCGACGCACGAGCAAACACCGTTCGGCACGCACCCGCAACGCATGGACGAGGAGATTCGTTCGAAACGCGCAAATTTTATGCTGAACGAACCGGGACGGAGGTGCGCTTCGGCGACGTGATGCGATCGACGGCCGCTCGACCTATACGAATCATTACCGATAAAATGGTTTCGGTTTGGTCGGGCGACTTAGCGAATCAACGCCCGTGTCGCGGGCGTGGCATGCGCTAAGCGCTCTACTGCGATTGGCTAAGACACGAGCACAAACGGTGAGCGCAAGAGAGACGGGCGCGTGTGTGGTGGTGCGGGTGCGCCTTACCAAATTCATTGTTGGCCGGTCGCCGGTGGATGGGAACGATCGGGGGTGGCTGCCAACTTCACACCAAACGCTTAGAATTCCTTTAACTCGATTGTGGCTTACTTTTGATATTTAGGATGCAACATCAAATTTATATTTTGATTTTTGACTAATTTTCGATTTTTCCAATGTTGATTTTGTGGCTAGGAAGATGTATTTTTGCTTTCTACTTGAAGGGATAGCAATTTTGGTCATCTAGGTTGTCTAAAACTTGCTAAATGTTTTGTTCTGAGTCTGATAATAAGAGCAATTGATGCCTAAATGATGTCTTTGTTGACTTAAATAATACAAAATTTTAGTACAATTAATTTTACTGAAAAAACAATCTAAGTTTTGTTGTCTTGTAGGTGTTTAGATATAATTTTAGCTTTAGGAAGATGTTGCTTAGTAATTTTGCTTTGTTTCTACTTTGGGGTAACAATTTTTGTCACGTAGGTTATCGAAAGCTTGCTAGATATTTTGTTTTGGGACTGATAAATAAGAGCAACGTATGTTTAAATGATGTCTTTGTTGACTTAAATACAATAGATCAAAATTTTAGTACAATTAATTTTATTGAAAGAACAATCTCAATTTTGTTGTCTTTTAGGTGTTTAGATATAATTTTAGCTTTGGGAAGATGTTGCTTACTAATTTTGCTTTGTTTCTACTTTGGGGTAACAATTTTTGTCACCTCGGTTATCGAAAATTTGCTAAGTAGGTATTTTATTTTGGGGCTAATAAGTAAAGACAATTTATGCCTCAATGATGTCTTTGTTGACTTAAATAGAATATAATCTTATTGCACTTAATTTTCCTGAAAGGTGAGTAGGTACCTACAGGGAAAATAAAGAACAATTTAAGTTTTGTTGTCTTTTAGGTGTCTATATATAAATTTAGCTTTTTAATTATTTTGTATTTTCCAAATTTGTTAATTGAATTGAAGGGCTAATCCAAGTCTCAATAACATATTATTATTGCTAAGTGGAATGTAATTGAAGATAAATACGCTCTCTGAGAATTTGACCGGCATCTCTTCAGCTTGCCCACGCCATAATAAATAAAGTCGCCAGAATGCGCAAAAACGAATCGCATCCACGTTTTAATATTCATAAAATTTCTAACAAATTAATTTATACATGGTTACAACTATGCTAAATTAGCTTCTATAATAAACGTTGCCATTTTAATAGTCTGAAAAAAGGTAATTAAGATGTTGGCGTTTGGGGCTCTATGTATATGTGTGTGTGTGTGTGTTTGTGCGTTTTTTTATGAGGCCATGCCTGCAGCCTTTGTACGTACGCATGTGTGTGTTTAAATTGTGTAAATAATAATAATGCAGCAGTCGTCGGCGAGACATACATATAGCACAAGTAGTATAGTTTACATCATTAGCGTATGAAATCGACCGAATCCTCTTCTCTTACACACTTTTCCCTTTTCGATTTATTGAGGCCTCAGTCGGCGAAATGCAATCCAGCTTTATAACAAAAGCAACGTGTGCGTGTAGATATATATAACGTATTTGGTTTAAGACAAACGTAAACAAATATTGTAAATTCGAGTTGTTGTTTTTTTCATCTCGCAAACAATTTACTTTAATTGATCTATTAATGTTTAGGTAAATCGTTAGTGCCGGATGAATTCCATCTCCATATTCAGTTCGAAAATACGGAAAACTATTTATAAAGTGTTTTCGATTTAGATTTTTCTTTTTTTTGCTTTTGCTAGCGATTTTATTACATTTTTAGCAACGTGCTCAAAGTTGGATAAACAATTTCATTTTATATTCATTTTACTATGCATTTAAATTAAAATATTCCTTATTCTTGAAAAATATAAGTGAAGAGTTACAAAGAATTAGTTATATATAAAAATATATACCTTTAGACTAAGTAAATTGGATATTAAAATAAATACTCCCTCTTTCTCAATATAAGGACCCTAGTTTGGTCATGCTACTCAATATAGAAAACAGATACATATTTTAGAAGAAAGAAGCTAATTACGAGTGAATTTACTTTCATTTACAAATTTTGAGGAAACTTTTCAAAAAACAAAACATTGGTGCCCTTGTAGACAATAACAAATTTATAATTATTAATAATCTGTTGAAGAATCTCAAAATGTAATCAACATAGGTACTATTTTGACAAAGATCGTAAAATGTTGTGATTGGAAACATCGAAAATCAAAGAAAAAAACTTATCTAAAACTTAATTTTCAAGAGTCCTGCCGATACTAAAAGGGTTAATTACTCATTATAAATTACTAGAATTTTTTAAAACAATTACAAAATATTCCAGAACTAATAATAGCAATAATTGTATTCGCTTTGTAGTGACGCCTCTGTAAATACCTTTGCCACATTTCCTGCCTAAAAGAAAACTGAATACGTATATGCATTATTTTATTTATTACCGTTAGGTGTGAAATTTTTCATGATCTGCCTCGAATTTGTTTACCTTTTACATATACTTAATAAATGTTTTACCACAATAAAAATGTTTAGCTATTCAAATCTTGTTTGATAGAATTATTCATTTTCTTGCATAAAATAAGTTGCGGTCAGGTTTGCCGGCAACAATTAAAACATTTAGAGAAATTGAATTGGTACCACTTTGTCTAAATAGTAAAGAATGTTAAACTAGATAATAAATGTTTCAACATTTTTATTGTAATATATTCCCTATCATTTTGTAAGACGTTTTTGGGCACTTTTGAGAAAATAGAAGAATTTTGCTTTTACTTACTCCCGATTAGGAAAATATTTTTATATTTCACATAACTTGAAAGCAAAAGAGCTCCTTTGGGGTAGTAGCTAATTTTTACATTACAAAGACGAAACAAACGTTTCTAATTAATTCTATTTAATTTGTAACAATTTTGATAGACAAACTGATTGATTTGTATGCAATTTATATTCTACGTGAGTTGTAGGTAAAATATTCTCTAGAAATACATGATAATGTTGTAGAAAATCTGATTTTCATTTAAAATAACGTTTTTATCCTGTTATTGTCTTGTTAGTCATTTTAATCCCTCTTCTATTGTTTGTCTAAACGCTATACACTATGTTAAACGTTAATGCCCCTTCATGCATTTTGCTACAATTTCAGTAGTGTATACTATTTCTTAACTGAATTTTCAAATATAGCTACAAATCACATTTTTTTATTTGTAGGCTGGTTAAGAAATATAAACATCACTTTTTCATAAGGGAGCATGACTTTCCTACGTTCCCCTAATACAAAGCCATCTTATATAATTTGTATGTACCATACTCGTATGAGAAAAAATAGTCTAGTGAATTATAGGATTAAATTATAGGAAGAATATGCATTGCGGTTTTTGATTGAATGGAATATAAAAATTGTAGCGTTGCAGCGATGGGCTAACGAATTTCGATGAAGATCCCCATCATTTAGCATGAAACTAACTGCCCACCACAAATGAAAACGACAGGGCATGGCACGTTGGTTGTTGTTGAAAATGCTTAATGAATCGGCGTGAAAATTGTATTATTTTTTTCTCATTCCGTGTTTGATAAAAGCTGCCTTGATATTAATTTGATTTAATTCGCAATTTCCGCATTTTGCCTGCTGGACTTAACTACATATGTTATTATGAATTTTATAATTACCTTGATTTTACAATCGGTCCCCTTCACGGAAACTTACTTTTATAGCGAAAGATTAATATTGAATATGTTTAACAATTGGTGTGAGTTAAATTATCAATCAGTTTTCATTTCATACATAAATTCCACTTTAGCGCAAGAAATTTTAATCAACGATTATAATGAGCAATTTTCATTTAGGTATGTGCTGTTTATACAGAATTATTGTTGCATTCAAATTGTCAATACTTGAGGAATGGAAAACATTTACGACTTTTAACGAATCAATAGTTTTCCATCAAATTTTTCATTGTTGATATTAATTATAAGAATTTTTAAATTATATAGCACATTTCATTTACACTTCATACTTCATACTTTCTGAAAATTTCCGAAATTAAGGATGATTAGGTATTCCAAAATACAATTCAACCTATTTTTACATTTAACACTTTAATGCTTTCTTCATTTCTTTAATTTATTAATTATTAAATGTTTATGGCGTTATCAATATTTTTATTTTTATTATATCAATTTAGGCATGATTTTTCAATTTTTCCAACTACTCCTGTTTTGTAGAAATTTTGATATTTTTAACGATAATAAAGCTTTTTTCAGTTTAATTAAATTAAAAATATACGCAAATAACCACAATTTTATTCTTTTTTGTCGTTTATGGAAAATATTCAATTATTTTTCATGAAATCGCACAAATTTCTTATCAATTTGGGCAAAACATCTTAATACTGAATTTTATTATTTCCAGTTATACTTTTAAGACATAACACAAAGAATGAATCTTCTTGCTTTCCAAATAATAACATTGCTCACTTTAACGAGATTTTACATTATTCGATGCTCTTTCGTGGAATAATTAATGGCTCTTAAAATAAATATGACTTGTACATTGTTTAACAAAAAAAATCTGTAAATTCTTCAATCTAGGGAAAATTTACACAATTTTTACAGATAATATTCAGCTGATGATTGTTCATTCATGTTTTAATACGAACCCTTTCCTTCCTTTCCCTATCAAACTAAAATATTTAAGACAGAAACAAAAATTTTTGAAAGTTTTACAATTTCATAAAATATATAAATAATCTAGTAGTAGTGGGTGAGTAATAACAAATTCCTACTCAAATTCTCTATCCTCTAAATCTAAAATACAAATCCGTTTCTGCTAAAGTTTGGCATAGTGGAAATTGATTATAATATTATATTCATTTGACCAGTTGATTGGACTTATACTTCAATGAAGCTTTATGTAAAATACGAAGATTTTGTTTTTTAACATTGGCAAGTAGTATATGAATATAGAAAACTAACATCAAGTGCTTTTTTCAGTCTTCTAAGAGCCTTTTTATATAAAACAATAAAAGCAAATACTGAAGAAAGACTAAAGTTAAGGAACTTCAATATTTTTTAATATCTATCAAAGATTAATGTCTTGCGAGTTAAAACGATATTTTTCAGTTTGTTTGCCAAGGAGTTGTAAAGGAAAAACAATACATATAACGAAACGGAATTTTTTTGTTTAAATGAGGGCTAAAAAATGCAAATTAAAAACGCCGATGACTGGAATAAGGATGTGATACTGTCACTTCAATTTTCATAAACAACACTAAGTACCTAAATACAACATTTTCAATTTATTTATTGATTCCCTCGAAATCAGTGACATTTTGTCAGGATTTTTACTGTCTAAACCAACTTCTGCTCGACGCGATACTGAGTAAGAATGTGGTTTCATTTATACAATACTAATTAATAAATAATCATTATAGTGTGTTGATTTTGATGCCCCCCACGAAGTCTCCTCCACCGCTACAACAAAAACAACGCAAATAGAGCATTTATTTTTTCGGCCTGCCTCGTTTTTTCATCCAATTGTATACAGCGGGCAATAAAATGGTAACGCGCGCTGAAACGTCGAATCGAACCAAAATCAACGATTCAACGACTTCGCTCACAGTTCGTTAAACTTCCCATGCGATCAAACTGAAATCGAAGAAAAAACCGCAGGCACAACAACAACAACAACAACAACAACCTGCCGCAATAAATCACGGGCCGGTAATGCGCGCGCTCGCATCCAAAAAAAAAGGCGACGCTATCAACAATTAGCAATGGGAGGTTGGAAGTGTGTCGGAGCATTTAATTAAATGTAAATAATTTCGCCACGGCGCTGCCATGATAAGGAGGCGCGCGCGCGCGCGCGCGAAAAAACAAGAGGCGAACGGCGGCGCGCTTAATGCCGCAGCGCATAGAGGCGATCGGCGCGGCGGCGGGGCGCTGTGAATGAGTTGCGCTCGGCGACGGAACAGTGGATGGGATGCGAACCGCGAGAGCATGGCATGGCGAAAAACGTGTATACGTGCATTATACAGGATGGCGCGTAAAAATCGGCCGGCGGAGGTGCGGCGCGGGCAAAACGATATGCACGCTCTATTTGCGCCGCGCGCGTAATTTATGCGCCGGCGAGCAATGGGCGCAATTAATCGTGCAAATTTATCGTTCGTTGCTGGTCGTCGAGTTTTTCAGGCGCGAGGAGAACAAAAAAAACACACTCGCCTGGCATATTTTGCGCTGTGTGATAACCGACAATGAGATTGGTCGTGGCAACGTTTGAAATATAGATTTTTTAGCGCATTCAATGATTGCATTGTTTGGCGATGGATTTGACGTGTTTTTGCTTATTTAAGGAAAATATTACTATGATCTAGAATTATGTGATATTGCTCGATAGTATGTTATGTTACTCGTTCAGAATTTCTTGCAATTTCATGTGTGAACATTAAAAAAGCATTGCAATTATTAATCTAATTGTTTTATCAATTTAAACTGAAAGTGGGCAATATCAAAATGTAAAGCTAAGTGTTTTATTCGTTAGGGATTTGTTGCGAAAAGAAACGCTTTAAATGAAACTATTTTGTGTTTTATGTGACAGTTTCTTTTTTCTCAAATTAATTTAATATAAAATAAAAATGTAATACTTGCTTCCTACTAACAAAAAACCGAAAAGAAGACTGAAAAATGCATGAAATGGAATGCATTGAACTAAACACTTGATGCAGCCATTTAAAACAGCTATCTCTATGAAAATTAGTTGACCATCGAAATAGGTAACTAGTCAAAAAATAAGTTTTTTGAAAGAGTAACACTGGATGAAACGAATTTTAATAATAAACCATCGTTTTTACGCCATTTTAAGATTATTGTGGATTTAGCTTTTGCAACTTCAGTTCACCAATATGCAGAACGTTCAGGCGAACGGCGAACATTTTGTCTTTGTCCGAACCTAATAATTTTGAAAGCAAATTTATGTTGTAAGGAGTTTCATTCTGTTTTTAAAATCAGTTACTCCCAACCACAGATTAACCCAGCGTTTTTCATGCTTTTCTTCTGACGTAACACTTCAAATAAATATTAAAATGCTCCCCGACGGCAAAAAGACGCACAATCTTCAACTGCCAAATTAATATATTCCTATCAAAAAAAAAATATGTAATGTGGGATGAATAAAGTGAATACGCAGTGAAAAATGGTAGATATACTAGACTTTTATTAGCAGCTTCAAAACGCGCAGACGACACTATAGATCAAACAAATGTGGAATGGTGCTAACTTTAAAAAGAATCCTCGTATGCTGTTCATTGAGAATTTGTCGCAAAATGGAACATTTACTATGATTAACGCTTTGCACATAAATTCAAAAATTTCAAAACGTACGCGATGAATTAAAAACATTCCTATTTTTACAGAAAATTGCACAAACGATTACCATTTAATTAAAAATCTGTTTTTTTTGTTTTTAGAATTTCATTTTTTGTGAATTTTGTTCAACTTGACAACTAATTTGAACGGAAGGACTACATTTTTTTAATTTTTTTACATTTAGCGAAACGACGCTTTATGTTTAAAATTTATTTTTTAATTTTTTTAGCACCATATTTGCATTAAACTTTTTAGATCGGTATAAGTTAAAACGCGTTAAAGAGAACAAAGTACAACGAATTCAATTCTCCAAAGTTTCGAACTTTGTTTATTTAAGCCCATCTTTTGGGAATAAACTACAAATTATGTAAAAAGGTAGGTATTATTTGTTAGCAACTAATGAATAACGATACAATTTTGTTATATAGTCAAACGATTCTATCTTAGAAGGAGTGACAAATTTTCATAGCTAAAAATATCAAAAATAGCACGTACTCTAGACAATCGCTGCTGAAAATTCGCAAAATATTTATTATTATAATATAATAGATGCTTATTTGGTAACAAAATCCTTTAACGTACATATACAAGATATATAATTGTTTGCCAAAGAATAAAATTTTAAAAAGTGCTACTGTTCCTAAATAATATATATTTTTAACTAAGTTTAGGTACCAGTTGATAAATAATGATTAAATCAGTGACATTAAAATTATACAATATTGTAAAAATTTGATTTTGATAGTTGAAAACTCTTTCACATAGAGGCTTTAATTAAACAACTAATTCAAAGTGGAGCGCAGAATAGAAATTTAATGTAAGAGACGAGAAAAATTCACATTTTAACACATTTTCACAGATGTTTTGATTTAACAAATGAGTCATTATCAAAATTAATATCAAACTAGAAATGCGCCTAATCGTTCAATTAAACCTATCTGGATTTTTAATAAATCCAGTTAATAACTCATATCGAATTTAATTGATCGCGTTTAGCGCGTTTAATTGCGCCAAATCAGCGTTGTGTGTTTCGCGCGAATGCGATGCGTTCAACTTTCGCAGCAATAAATAATAATTTCGTGATTCTCATTCGATGCGAACCGTCGTCTGGCGTTATTTTAAACGTTGACAAAAATGAAGACCGAGAGAAAAATGTAAGGAAAAAGGCCGCCGCACGCCGCACACACATCTCTACACTTTTAGACGTCGCTCGCTCAGAGTGCGTATGTATATGTGTGTGTATGTGTATGTGTGTGGATGTGAATGTATCGCAGTGTGTGTGTGTGTGTAGCGAACGCTCATAAGCAACATTTTAAAATAAATTAAGCGTAAATTGAAAATGCTTTTAATTATCTATATACATACACATATACAAATTAAGAACTTCAATTTATATATAGAAATAGAAAACATTTCCCAGCGACAACAAAACAAAAGCGAGAAATTTACGGCGCACCGAAAATCATTCTAATTAAAAACTACCCACCGAAAAAATGCAGGGATTTTTTTAATGTTCAATTTCCTGCCGCGTGATTGACAACCGCCACTCGCTTAGAAAGGTCACAAGATGTACGATTTTGATGCAAATTGGACAAGTGCAAATATTTTCATTCGATGATACTATATGACATCTTTGCAAAAATATATAGGTACATACATATTGCAATTCAACGCTCTAATTAAAAACTAATGAATTCATTCATTTATTCACTATCGATGAATTTATTGAACTTCAAATACGATACAATTATTTATTTTTTTGATGTTTAAATGCAACAAAATGTAGCTGCAATTGAAAAAGTATTTACATAAATCATTGAATATTTGTGATTGATCTTAGAATTTTGGCAATACTTCAATTTGGTCAAACGTTATAAGAATCAATTTTAAAGATTATTTTATGTTGTAGTAATATATTTTATTATTTTTAATACATAATTTTACTTTAAATTACATTAAATTAGGCAATTCAATAAAGGACTACTGAGGTACAACGAATTCACTAATTTATTCACCATCGATGTTTTATTGAATTTCAAATACGATACAATTATTCATTTTTTGGACATTAAAATGCAACAAAATGTAGCTGCAATTGAAAAAGTATTTACATAAATCATCGAATATTTGTGATTGATCTTAGAATTTTGGCAATACTTCAATTTCGCCAAACGTTGTAAGAATCAATTTCAAAGATTATGTGATTTTATAGAAATATATTTTATCATTTTCAATATATAATTTTACTTTAACTTACAATAAATTATGCAAGCCAATAAAGGGCCACTGCGGTATAGTCATGAGCAACGAATAGTAAACGATCCAAAAGCTGTTTGGCTATATTGTCTTATTTTTCTGTTAAATTCAAGAAATTTTCCAAGCACTAGGGGACGTAATAACTACGGCCATAAATTTATTTCACAGATGTAAATATTTTTGTGAGTAAATACCACTTTTTAAGGACAACTTTACACCAAAATCGTTTACTTTTCGCTGCACTTTACTGTACAAGCTGTTAACATTTTTTTAAATGAAGAATAATTCTTGATTAATGTATTTAATTTAAAATCATTATAAAAATATCGCGAAGCAGTAAATGACACACGGTTTGTTCACATTTTTTTATATTTGTTTATCTATAGTCTATACAATGCAGGTAGATTACTATTATCAGCAATACAACATTGCTTATTATTATAATTATGAAAACGGCATTACTATGTTAATGAAATTTGTAAGCAGAAGAAAAATTAAAAACCATTTAAGACAGTAAAAGCTCTAACAACTTGTGCAATTTTTGACATGCTTTATTTCAAACAATTCTAATAAATTCCGAAACCTTTCTCACAAATTGAATTATGAAATGTTTTAAATTTATGTTTGACAACATTTTATTTAAATTAATTTCTTTTGATACATACAAGCAACGAGATGATCACTAAATCTGGTTAAGATATTTCCACCTGTTTGACTTCCACAGTATTAACACATAATTTGGTAAATTCCACATCTATCTAAGTTATTGTATTACTAATTTAAAGATTGACTAATGAATCATTATTGTAGATGGGAGACGTAATATTCAGTTTTATTGATTTTTATAGACTTGGAAGTCTAGTAGTTGATTTAGCAATGAAAAAATGTTTGACTTGAAAATATCTAAATATGTAATAAGTTAGAAAAATTTACTATTTTGCTTCGATGATCTATTATTTGCATAGATTGCAGTTAATGAATTATATACGTGTCAGAAATGGTTTGCAGAATGATTCGAACGTTGCTTGTGCGAATTTTGTTTAATATAGAAGCAGCGATGTAAATGTGCTAATGCTTCCGACTTTTTTCATGTGTTTTGCCAGTTCTTCCAAAAAATTAAAAAAAAAACTATATTCATTTTCGCTGCAAAAATATTATAAAGTAATTTCATAGATAAATTAATTTCTGTTAGTGTTGTACGTTCGCCAAAAATAATTAACGATCATTTTGCGTTGCTTTATTAATAAATGCGTTAAGCGCGTAGGCCGTCTGACATATTTTAAATAATAATCAAGAGGCAAAAAACACACTTTGATGTTTTCAAATAAAATTTCAACACGACCGAAAGCTAATTTTTTGCACCATTTCATCGAAAAATCCACGTTTTCGGCCGAACGGCTCGAAAATAGACGGGGGGCGGCTTGCGCTTGGTTTCGATTAAGAGGCGACGTGCACGTTTCGTACGTTTCGTACGGAGCGCAGCGCATGGATCGCATTACAAAAGGCGCGGCGCAACGCTTCGTTGTGATTGTGACGAACAGAAACGGCGACTGCCAGCCCAAGACGACGACGAGCAAAGCGACATTTCCGTCAGACGAGTGACATATGATGATGTTTGCCCCCCGTGTGTCAAATTAGCGACATCCATCAACCTATGCGCGCAGCACACACACAAACACACACATACACACGCATTGTGCCCGCACACATGTGAACTTTAACTACTCAATTATGTTCGTATTTTCACTGCAAATACCACAGCCAGATCAGTTTAAAATCGTCGCGACAGACGTGTATCAAATGGTAGCTAGCTAGCTATATAGCACAATTTTCGCACCAACTTGCATCGGTGCGTGTGTAATTGTAAAGCGTAGCGAATTTAAAACGTCAAATTTGATTCATTTCGTTTTTTATTCCATGATTAAAACAAAGAATCAGACAATGATATATTTTGCTTTGAATTTTAGCATTATGTAGTATCACCAGTGGTGTATTGGTATATAAGCACCTTCTTTTGGGAGAGAATGCGTTCCGGAACTTTTTTTATATATTGTAAATATCATTTCATCTATGAGTTATGAACTACATAATTTAAATACATAACATTATTGCTATTGTATTTTATAATGCTATTTGGTTAGAAGCTATCAAAGTAATTTATATACGTATTATACCAACGGTGCCCAAAATTAAGTGCCATTGTGGCTTAATTAAAAAATCAAAATTTAAATAATATATAAGGTAAAGGTACCTCTAATGAGCGAGCATGAATCTATAAGTTTAATTAAGTTTAATGCATATCAAGGGTCACAAGATTATATCCCTAGCTGTATTAAAGCTTATAGATTTCAATAGAAGCTTAGCTATGCTATACTTTTTCATTATTTATTTGCATTTATAATAATGAAAAATCAAATTTACTTATTTATTTATATATTATTTAATTTTTTTATAAAATATGTAGTAAATGCACGAAATTAACGAAAAATTCTCCCAATAGAAGGTGGCTCTTATCACCGCTAAGTTTAGTCGCCCCTCTATTATACAATAAAACTGATTAAAAAAACGAATATAGATATATATATGTATTAATTAGAATCCATTCCGGTAAAACATTTTTAGCAATACACCACTGAGTAAAATAGTTCACTCAAGCAAATACTCTGCAATAATAACAACAAGCATTAGTATTAAATTGTGGTAGATATATTATTAAGTTGATGCATAATTATCTCCATTTTTCGTTTTCGAGTATAATCTGTTTTGAAAATTGTCTTAATTTTCATGAAAGAACTTTTTTCTAAATTATTAAAATTATACTCATCCTCGATATATATTTATGTTGTACACTTCGAAATTCATTATTTTGTTTATTTGTCGTTCTGACTTATGTCAGGATGTATTTATGCAAACAAATAAATCAAAAGTAGATATTGTTTTTTGCGTTTCTATTACAAACCTAAAAAGTTTGTACAAATAACACAATTTGTGTATAATTATCCACAATATATCAAAGGTGAGTATATATTTGTTGTACAATGACTATTCATAACAATTGGTGCTGAAATCAACTCGTGGATAATTATATATCAAATAATAAATAATCTAAACATTTTTTTTTATTAATGATTATAAAATGTTATAGTTTTATAGATTTTTTTGTGAAAATAAATAATTATGATACAGTTTGCATTTGCATTAGATATTAAAAAAATACTATATTTATCGTTTGCAAAATTCTTAATCAAAACTGCATTGCATCTTTAAACAGTTGCCTGAATCTTAACAACAACTCCACAATTTTGAAATATAGCCCTGTCAAATTTAATTAACAAAATATGATTTATTACTTTTGATAAAGGTCTTATTTATAATTTGTATAATAATCTTATTGAATTTCTCATGAAATCGTAGGAAAATTGATTAAATTTCAATCTAAAACGTTAAGCATATAAAAGTTCTAACATTTCATATATTGTACGTACACATTTCGGCACTCATTTCATTGATATTATTAAAAGTGTTACAACATACGTTTGCCAGATGTGAAGGTGCAATAAAGTTCACACAACATTAGTGAAGAAAATTACTTATTTATGTAAAAATCTATAACCTTAAAATACATTATATTCATTATGAACATTCAAAATTATATGCGACGAAAAAAATCAAATTATAAAAAAATTCCTTTTTCATTATAGATCAAAAATCATAATAAAACTTGTTTAAATTAGTCGTGTTCAGTATTTTGCTCCTCCTGCTCCGTCCTAGTATCCTCCACCTGCGCATCCATGGCATCATCCATGGTACTATCCGCTTCGGCTTCCTGCATTTTTTCCTCCTTTAAATGACTATCCGGCCCTGTAGCAGCGCTACTACTATCCACTACTGCACCACCATCCGCCTCTACCTTTACTGCATCGGATACATGCGTCAGATTATCGCTGGTGGCTTCGTTATCGTTCTCCTTTTCCTCCTCATTATGTTGCGATTTGTCGTCGTCTACAGCCTCGTTCAAATCGTCTTTCATATCGACGTCCTGCTCATCATCATCGTTCACATCATTTGAATCCTCCTTTTGGCTCGACTTCGGTTCAAAATTCCGCTTCATTCGATCCTCGATTTGCTGTAATTCGTTGAATACTTCTTGCCGCTTCGTATCGATCAGTTCTGAAACAGATTGTGTAGTAAATTATTTGATTTCATTGATTGATTATTGAAAGGGTTTACTTTCAATCTCGGCCCTGGTTTCGGCTAGCGCCGTCTTGTTTGCATCATTCAATTTACGAGGTAGGTAATGAATTTGCGGCTTCGCCTTGGTTAAAATGAAATTCGCACGTGGTTTCTGCACGCTCTCCCAATGCGCGTAATCCTTCATGCGACCCATTTTCAGTTCGATCACGCGAATCTCAGCCTGTTTTCGTTTACGATTCATGAACAGCTCTTTTCGTTCTTTCTTGATCTCAGCCTTTTCACGTATTTCAATCTCTTCAATCTTTTTTTCGACTTGGGCACGTTTTTCCTCCTTTGAAATACACTTAAATGTTAATATAATGATTAAAAAATGCTCCTGATATACTTGCCTTCCATTTAAGTTTTGTCTCCTCCTGTTGGAATTTTTGTAAAGTGCCTAATAGAGCCCCAAACATTCGTCGATTTCTCGCCTTTGACTTTTCATCCTTATTTTGCGCTTCTAACGCCTCCTGCCTGCTGGGAACTTCTTTCGGCGTAACAATGACTTTACTAATAATGTGTTTATGTGCCTTCTGTTCCAATTCATCGTCAAATTTGTCTCGTTCTGATAATCGATTAAAGACACTTGATCGTCGTTTGGTTGGTGGCGGTTCATCGTTTTCATGATTAAATATTCGTCGATTTGATGTTGCACTACGACTTTTATATTTGCTATCATCGCTATTTAAACGCTTTAGGTTTTGTCTATAGATTTCCGAAGGGTCCCTACCGATAAGCTTCTTTATGTTTTCATCAACACCTTTTAAACTGTCTTTCGCCTGCTCGAGTTCGCTTTGCAAACTACCAAACGATTTTAAAATCTCCGTTGCCATTCTTACCGCTAATCAAATATTTTAGATTTCATGTGTGGGAAATGTGAAAATTTTCATTAAAAAATCGATCCGTGCGCTTAACTGTCAAAAATTTACGATTGTTTTGACAGCGTATCTAGGATCTAGGAATTTTAATGCCCTTATGTTGGCGCTTAAACTGCCTAAATGCTTTTCACTCAAATCTATCTTTTGGTCTAAATTGTATCATAAAATCACAGTGAATCAATAATATCTGTTTTGGGTTCTGAGAAGAAGTAATTATGGTATAGACATTTTTAACACCTCCACTAGTCACAGATAGGTAGCTTCTGCTATCTACATGTGAATAGAATAATTACGTTCTTTTACGTACGTAATTAATGTCAATGTAATAAAATAATTTTCCATAATATCAAAACACACACGTTATGTAGAAACTGTTCATTTCTGGATAACGTATAAAAGTAATTATCTATTGTTAAACGCGATTGGTAATTTTAAGTAACTAAATTCACTTCTTACCATACTCAAGTTTACCCAATATTCATATGTCAAATTCATGTTGGCTTTAACATCTCAAATTAAACAAGTTAGAAATGGTTGCTGCATTCCCGGCAGCGAAATTAGGTGCTTTATTCATAAAGCAAATTAGTAAACCAATAGCAAATTTCTGTAAGGAACGTGCGAAGAATTCGCCAACGTTTAGGAAATTTGTCATATTGCCTCCAGCACACTGTAAGTCATCGACTATATATATAAAGATCTCGTTGATCAATGATTCTATTACATAATTTTAGTTTATAACTGGTGTGAGGTACGTATGAAGATGTGGGTACTTAATTTGGGGAAACCGGTCAATATTCCTGTGTTGAACGAAGCTATGGCAATCGATCTCGGTGCTACCTTGTTGGGCGAAGGCATCTTGTTTGCAATCGCAGCTGCAATTTTAATTAACGAATATAATCGGTCTTCGCGCAAAGAAGAGAGAAAGGAGCAACAGAATTTGGAAGAAAAAGAAAAGTTAAATAATACAATACAAGAATTGTATTTAAACTCGGAGAAACAAGCTACGCAAATACGCGAGCTAACTAGACTAATTTATGATTTAGGTGTGAAATGTTCTAAATGAATTATTATATACATATCTATTGCATATATTGCCCAATAATGCGTCGTTTTCTATTCACATTACAGAACAAAGAGTAATCCAGAAGCCCTGGGTGTCAAAATCGGAAACTTTGGCCGATGGTGATCATCCTCCAACGTCTGCATTGCCGCATAGAAAAACCAAGTCCATTACAAGTTCGGGTAAGCGCAAACGTCCACCAAAGTTTGTTAAAGATCAAGATGGTGTTAATTGCATTCCTAATGAGGAAAAAAGTGATGTGCCAGCAATAACAGTGTCTAACAATATTTTAGCGAATGCCATGGACGTTGTTGAAAATGACTTATTTTACACATGCGATGAGGAAGCGCAACCGAGCTTACTGTCGTTAGCCATAAATCATATTTATAAAAATGTATATAAGGTCCCTTTAACTTTTATTTAAAATAAGACAATGTGATAGCGGTTATTTATTTAGAAATATGTAAACCGTTTTTTTTTTGTTCTCTTTGCTGATTAGGACAAATTTTGGCTGTCATACGTAACACATTGATTGTTATTGTACAGTTGATATTAAACTAAGTGATATTACACTAAGTATTATCATTCTCTTTTAACAGCTTCTGCAATGAATTGATTCGATTCTCCAGCATGCGAAATTCCTCCTCGCTGTGGCGCATTTTCATACGCAAACTGTACGTCGATTTCATCGTGTCGCTCGCGCCGCTATGATGCGAACACACCGAGCTGGATCGCGACCGATCCAGCGATAATTTATCACGGCTAGCTGATTTAGAAATTGATTTAATGCGGTACAGATCGTTGTTGTAGGTGCAACTTTTTGCCGACGATTTACTTGAGCGTGATGAGCCGCGCGATATTACCTTGTTTTCGATACGTAATCTTGACCTAAAAAATCAATTTGTTTATTGTTTTTGCTCTCCGTCGAGATATTCTCTAATCTAATTCATTACATGTGTAAACACACGTAAATTAGTTGGCATTTCATTGCGATGCTATAAATAACGAAAAGCGATTTTGAGATATTTTAACCTAGCCAATTTTTTATAATATACGATAAAAATCTCTCAAAATATTTTTTAATTAGCATCGCAAACAACAACACTGTCAGCATTTTCAATATTTGTTAAAATTAGACGTATTCGATCATATTTTTAAATAAATTGTTAAATTTCATAATTAAATATTCATTTTTGAAGACGAAAACTAATTGTAAATCTAACCTTGATGGTCTTTGTGTAACGTTGCTTGGCTCACATACACTCCTCGCTTTTTGCGAACCGCCGTCACATTTGCGATAGCCGCGCCAATCATCCTCAAACTCATTCCCTTTATTATACAACGTCTTCACGCTGGCATCGGGACGCTGTGTGCGTTTGTTTAACATCGCATTTCGCTGAACTGGACTTTGCAGCGATGATCTACTTCGTAGTCGCCTCAGCAATTCCATCTCCGACTGTTTTAACCGTGTGATCTCCGTCATTAAGCTTTCGTTTTCTGTTTTCAGCTTACTAACCACCTTGTTGTGCAAACGCCGTTCACTGTGCACCTTCGTCTCGAGGGAGCTTAAATTCATTTCCAACATGCGAATCTTGTCGTTGCTTCTGTTATTGTGCATGGTTGTGTTGTTTCTGTCCGCAAGCTGTCTTTTTAATAATCGATTCTGACATTCCAACTCATCTAATCTAGAATAACACACTTCATATAAATGAAAATTACTTTATACTACCGATGGGCAACCTCGGACGATCAAAAATCTTCCACCCGACATTCACAATCATAAGTATTATGACTTTTTGATATTTTTTAAGTTTAGCACTTAAAAGACATGTAAATCTTTGTTTCAAATTCAGATTTGCCCATTTTTTTGCTATTTAATTATGCTATTTGATTAAAATCATATTTTCGTTGTTCACAGTTAAAACATTTTACAAAAAGTGCAAAAAGCGTAAAAATTTTTGCTTCCAATTATTAAAATTTCTGAAATTTATGTACGTCTTAACACTATGCAATTTTTGTTCATCTCCAAAATATATAAACTTTGAAATTTAATTTTGGCACGCGAGTAAATTAAAGCCTTCCGTTTCGACACGATATGGAAATGGTTGGCCCACCTCTACTCTAGATTACTGCAAACAGACCGTTTATGTAGTTTAAAGTCGTTGCGACTATAAAATACTTCAAGCTCGTCTTTGCATTTGCGCAATTCCTCCTCCAATTTGCGAATTGTTGCTTGTAAGAATGCTGGATCGGGTGGTCCACAATATTCTAATGGTAGCGGATACAAAATTCTACAAATACAAGACACATTACAATATATATAAATGAAGAGTATTTCAAATAACTAACCGATCGAATTCCACATTGTAGATTAAAATTAAATAGCGTCGATTGTTTTTCAAATGCTGATTTATGAAATGGCTGGTGTTGTGCTTGATTCTTCGTATGCGTAGTGCCTCCAAATCCTCATAGGTGAGTAAATCTAATGAAATACAATTGCTAGTCTAAAATGCATTTATTTACGTTCTTATAGCATTGGCTAAATGATGGGCATACTTTCAACAATCCAGCTTTCAGCATCGACGCAAATATTTTAAACTGTTTGTAGTTGCCGGTCTTTTGCGTTAGATTTTCTATGTCTGAAATGATAGGAATCAAATTAATAGTATTTTTTCTGCATGCGACGTGCCATTAGTTTCTACATAAATTATCGTAATTGCAATGCCATTCCTCCGCTGAATGCTTGTCTGTAATTGATATCTCTAATAAATTGTTGGCAATATTCGTTTTGACTAAAAACTCATGTTCATTGAAATTATACGTTGTGATTATGTTATGTTCATCCATCTTTAATCGATCAAAAAAAATTTTTTTGGCACTTCACATTGATTAGAATGTATGATTAATTAATACCAACATTTTATTTGTTATCACCCTGTATAGAATTTGATAATAAACGTATAATTGTAAATAATTAAATTAATTAAATCAATTATTATGCATTGTTGTTTATCTAATCTAATATATGCTCATATTTATTAAAATATAATAGAATCACTTTTGAAATATTCAATAAATGTTTCGCAAAATTGTAACCTACAAAATTGACAATGAAAAACTTATTAAACTATACATGGACGAGATTTTAATTACAGTTTTTAATGAGTTTTGAAGAACCATCTTTATGATACGTATATCTAATCATTTCAAAGAAATTGTGAACGATGGATAGGTTTATAAGTGGGTCTGAGATACAAAAAAACATAATTTTTATAATATTCACAACCATTTTTTACTGAGGCTTGAGGATTCCTTACAATTTATCAAAGACCTAATCTAATAAATATAAATCTGAATGAAAGAAAATATTTCGAGATCTTTGTAAAACATGGTTTAAACATATGTGGTGAAGTTAGTCATAGATAGTTTACTTGCCACATACTTCGGATTCTACATATTTGATGGCGCTGTCAGCTGAAGAATTTTAATAAAAACGTAATTTATTTATAGAGCATTTTATTTATATAGTTTAGCCTAGTATCGGAGGTTTAACTAACTTATTAAAATATACCAAACATTGCATTTACATCAAAATTATTTGGAAATCAAATATAATCCGCCATTTTGACAGACAGTCTTTAATCCCGAAACAAACCCAAAAAATAAATATTTTTCAAGTGTAGTTTGTACTTTACATCTCAAACTAGATACAAAAAATTATTCAAATTCGCATCGAAAACAAATTGTGAGTACGACGATTAAGTCAAAAATCATAGATACTTCTACGTATTTTATAATTCATCGGATGTCATAATAAATTAACGTATATTTATCTACCAGGTGCAAGAACAAATTCCAAAACATGGATGAACCAAGCGAACCGCACGATTTTATCGAATCGGAGGAATTGGTGCTCGAAACAAAGATGTCAATACTGTGTCGTCTGTGCGCGAATCCGAGCGATAAAAGCATTCATATATTCGGCGAGGAGGGTATAACCAATGATTTAGCAACGAAAATCAATCAATTTTTACCGATCAAAGTCTCTATCGATGATACGCTAACATTACAATGCTGTCTCAATTGCTACTCAACAATTGAATCCTACAACGTCTTATATTTAACATGCGGTGAGGTTGATAAGCGATTGAGGGAGTTACAAGTTGAGGAATTGAAGGGATTTAATGATGAAGAAGCGATCAACATACAATGTGATACTGTTACGGAGGACGAACAGGATGAGGGTGATTTCATCCAACCCACAACGTCACAGCAATCAACAAACGACGATGAATCAAGTAATAATAAGTAAGTAGATATTTTTTGCGATGAGTTAATTATGCACATAACACACACATTTTGCTTGGTTATTGTTGAATTGGTTTATAAACAAATCAGACTGCTAATCATTAATTTACTGTGTTGTCTTGCAGGATTGTTGTTGAAGATCTAAGTCTGAATTGTTTGGCAAACCCTTCAACAACAACCGGTTCGTTTATTAAACAAGAGGAAAATGTAAGTGAATGGATCGTTAAGAATGAGGACAATGAAGTGTATCACTTTATCTGTCAACATTGCAATGAGCACTTCGATACCGAAGCGACGATATTGGAACACATGAAACAGAAGCACTCAAACAGTACGAGTAAAAAACAGCGTGCACAAAAATCGAAAAACACTAAAATCGACCAGGACGCTATCAAGCATGCCAAAGTAACAGTGGGCGGTAAGGTTTACTACAACTGCAAAACATGCGGTAAAAATCTACATTCACCCTACACCTACGTATGGCATATGCGGATACACACCGGCGAACGTCCGTTCGTTTGCGATCTATGCGGAAAACAGTTTCGCGTGTCGCAAGGTCTCGTTCGGCATCTAAAGGAAACCCATGAGGGTATTAAGAATTTTCCTTGCGATTTGTGCGGACGCATGTTTGCGACACGTCGCAACGTTGAAGAGCATCGACGCATCCACACTAATGAGCGGCCATATATTTGCGATCTGTGCGGCAAGAGCTTCAAACAAAAGGCGTCGCTGTTTGTGCACAATCGTTCGCATACAAATTCGTTTCCGCATCGATGCGCTTACTGCAATCAGGGCTTCCGAACGAAAACACCGCTGCTAATACATATGACGCGACACACCGGCGAAAAGCCGTATCCGTGCGAGGTGTGCGGACGGTGCTTTCGCATCAAGTACGAGCTTAAACGACACATGCTGATCCATTCGGATGAGAAGCCGTTTGTGTGTAGTGAGTGTGGGATCAGTTTTCGACAGAAACGCTATCTGCGAAATCACGCACGACTAAATCACAACAATACGGAGAATATTTAAACTTACATGTCATTAGATGTTGGAATTATCATTTTTAAATACTCTGTTACTGTGTATATTTTTTTATTAACAATTTTTATAAGTGTAAAAATAGGTAATAATGTTTTTTTAATACTGTATCATAAAGCGGGTCTACTTAGGCATTTGTACATAATACATAATACATAATACATATTAAATTAATTATTTATTTTATTTCTGTATAACATTAAAATATTGCTATAAAGTAAATGAATGTTGAAACAGCATATAGTAAAGTAATATTTTATGTATAAAACTAGACAATTTTGATAAATAAATAATTAGTTTTAATTGAACACTTTGTAAAACTCCTCATTTTCAGATCCACCCAAGAATCACAAGACGATAAAGACGATAAACGTTTAGAAATATTGAAAGCGTCCTTGTTCATAGACAGCAGACAAAAAGAATCCTACAAATGCTTAATCTGTGCACGAATCTTCAAAAGTAGACACTATTTTCTGCAACATCAAAAAATGCATGCAAGCGGACAAATTGACAAATATACCTGCGAAGAATGCAATCGAAAATTCAACACAAAGTTTCACTACGACGAACATATGAATTCGCACACGGGCAACAGGCCGCATATGTGTGAGGTGTGCGGCAAAACGTTCCGGCAGCGTTCCACCCTGCAGATACATCAAAAGTTCCACACCGACACCTACCCGTACGCTTGTGATCTGTGTGAGAAGAAGTTTCGGAGGCGGCACGAGTTGACAGAACATAAGCGAACGCATGCTGGCGAAAAGCCGTATCGATGTACGATTTGTTCGAGCGCTTTTACGAAAGCGAGCATACTCAGAAGGCACGTGAAAACGCACGATAAGTCGAAGGAGTTCTTTTGCTCGATTTGTGGCAGTAAATTTTCACAGGAGGTATACTTGAAGAACCATCTACGAAATCATAGGAAGAAAAGTGGAAAATCATAGGATGAAAAGTGGATTTTAAAATTCTGAATAAATTTTGAGAGTGAATTTAATTGAAGAGCTTCAAGAATGTTGAGAAAATATATCTGCGCAAAGAAGCTACGACAAATTGAAGATGTTATGAGAAATATTGTTGTTTTTGAATGAAGAATAATATAAAATAGTAGAAGTGGATTGTGACCGATAAGTAGACAATTACTTACTACAATTTTTACTACTTCTTGTTGGATACAAATCATTGTACAATCAAACAATTATGAAAATACATTATCTTTTTCATGCAAACAATAATGCGTAAAGTATTTGGTGCAATTGAAGAGTATATTGCTAAAATGTGAAAACCAGAAGGTAAAATATGAAAAATAGTTACTAGTTAGGGCAAATGGAACTTGTTCTTTCTTTGCGATGTTGTCACACATATAAAATATAATTTGCATGGTCAGTATTTTTATTTTATGAAATTTGACTATGGTGCAGCATTTTCAGATTACCTTCTGTGAGAATTTTATCAAGATTTGAAAGGGAATGATGATATATGTATTTGCTGGTGGTGCGTTTAAGAAGCTAAGCAGTGTTTGGTTAAATTGTCCACATAGATTTGTTCCATCTGCCCTAACTAGTGTATCTGTATATAATAATATATTGCTCTGATTTTACACATTGTTTGGGGCATTTTTGCAAAAAGAACGCCTCCTTGCAAAAATCGCAATAGAGGTATTATTTAAAAATGTGGACAATGCCGTGTAAAACCATAGCATTAACAAGTTTATGCCTGTTTATGAATAGCACTGATTTATGGCGTGCGTTCTTACAATTATAGAAGGATTGTGTGTATAGTATTACATAAAATAATGAAACATTGATGACCATTTAAATATATATAATCGATGAACCTTTTGTTAATGCAAGCACTTTTTTGTATTATAGAAATGTTCGAAAACGTCGCAAAAACGTGGACATCCAACCCACTTTCTTTTGCCCGCATTGCAAGAAGGGTTTCACAAGAAATCATGATATGCAACGTCACATACGACAGAAGCACGGTCTTGTCGCAACGAATGAAATTCAGGATGCGAGAACAGAGAAACATGAATTGGTGCAACGAAGTCGCGTGATAGAATCAAACAACACGTACTACAAATGTGAGAAATGTGCGAAAATCTTCAAATTATCATACAATCTTTTGAGACATTACTCCATCCATACGGGGGAGAAAAAATTCGCGTGTCATTTGTGCGGTAAGGTGTTTCGAATTCAATCCGGATTGAAAGCACATTTGAATTTTCATCATCATGGTCGGAAGGAGTTTCAGTGTTCGCACTGTGAGAAGAGGTTTGCCACCAAGGCAAATCTCCTTGAGCATGAAAACATCCATTTAAATTTGCGACCGTTCGTCTGCGAGATTTGCGGGAAGAGTTTCAAGCAGAAAGCATCGCTGTACTGTCACAAGCTATTTCACGGCGATTCGTTTCCGGCGGCGTGTAGCCTGTGCGGCAAGAAATTCCGACGAAACGGCGCGTTAAAAATGCATTTAAGGAAGCATTCGGAGGTGGCAACGATGAATTCAAGCAGTTAGTTAGTGAGCATGTCTTGCAAATGAATATAATGTGATATTAAATATAAATATAATAAAATATTACTATACATAGAATAATTAAAAATGAATTGAATTATTACCATTGGCTCAAATCTTTCGATTTTGCCGCTGAGTTTGCTAAGTCTTTTAGGAAAGACTTATTCCATGGCAATATCGCCATTCTCCAGACTGGTGCAAATCCATTACGGTCGTGTTGTAATTGTCTTTCAACTCATTTAGTTTGCTAATAAACTCTTCCTTGCTATTTTGCAAGAGCAAGAACCGTTCCATGAGGATCGCCTTTTCATTGAGTTACTGCACCGCCCTTTTAGATCGTCGCGTTTCTTTCGCAGAAATTCAATGTCCTCTGGGCATCCATTCATTTCAACTTGTAAGCGCAATTCTTGGATGATTTTATTTAATTTGTTATTTAAATGTATTTAGAACGAAATTAATAAATTAATTTTGAAAAAAAGTAAATGTTCTCGCCATCTATAAGCGATTGGCCTAACAACATAATTATTATTTGTATTTTATTTGATGTATTATTTAACGTTCATTATTAACAAATGTATTACTACCGCTATACACTATTTATACATTTACTCCAGTAATAAATAATGTAATATTTATAAAATAGAAAATTACGTGTGATATAGTAGAAATCTGTAACCTGACAGGCTGTCATAAACAAGAAGAGTTATGTCAAAAATTTAATGACAGTGACGTTGGTTCACGTCAATATAATAGAAAAATAATAATAAAGCATCTTAGGTTCACTTTGTAATGTGAATGATACTTTACGTTCAATTTATAATTGATAAATAAAGCAAATTATCGATCAAAACGAAACTATGAAATGTAATCGTTCAAGCAGATATTGGTTTCTTCAATACAAGAAAATCTAAGGGAGTTGGGCGAAAAACAATCGAGTAGAAAATGTTCAGCAAGAAAATAACTGATGTGAAAAAGTCAGCGTTAAAAATACAGGATGCGAAAAAGGACCTAGCCACACGTGCCAAACATCTACGTGTTATTATCGGTAAATAAATCGTCTATTTAATGAAAAAACATGAAAAACGTTGACCATTTGTGATTTATGATGTTTTCTAATCAATTCTTTTTCTGCCATTGTTTACAGACAATGTTGAACATGCGGAGGCGAAGGGACTGTTTGAAACAAATTTTAGTCACATTTATCATATTCTCTATGAGACATTCATACAAGCTGAGACAAATTTAAGACAACGTGGTAAGTTTCCTTTCAATTTATTTGTTGCTGTTGCATTCGTTTCAACTTGGTTGATTCAAACAGAACAGCTTTATTTATGTTGAAGTTAATAGTGTGGAAATATAATAGGAAAAAAGGTGTTAATATTCAGCTATAATAAAACTAACTGTACTTTTTATTAAAAGGTTATGTTTCTATTTGTTTATATGGATCAGTTTAAACAGTTTTATTTAATTGAATAAATATTGCGTAGAGTTAATTGACGAACAAATGTGTAACATGTTCATGGTTGTGGTTTTACATGTCCTTTATAATAGCTTATCAGTAAACCGAGCTAATAATCTATTATCTATTTTCTTGCTTCCTTTTGGGGTTACGCTGCACAGAGCTTTCATTTCACTTAGGTAATTAACGACACACACACTTGCATCCAGCAAAGAATTAACTAATCATTTGTGTAATGCAATTTTAGTGCATAAAGCGCATCGCGAAGAACTGGAAGCGGCGCTATGGATTCTCGAAAAAGTGCTGTCGTTACTACCCGAATTAATCCACAAGCGATGGCAAATGCATTCGCTCGGTCGCATTCTATCCAAATTACTGCATCCTGGCAATACGCTGAAGCTGCGCCGGCAAGCAATCAAATACTTCCTGATGTGGTACCAGGCATTGAATGACAATGCACCGGAACATGTCCACAACATGTTCGCATCACTCATACCTGGTTTTGTACCACAATCGGCGCTATTCTTACAATATTCTTGTGGCAGCAGTGTGTTTCATGATACGACTGGCCAATGTCCTGTCTCACCGACCGAACTCTATTGCATTCTACCGCAAAGCAGCAACGAACAGAGCAGCAAATTCTTTCTGGAAGTGCTCTTGGAGAATATGGTAACAACGATTGTTAAGCTCGAATGGCATGATCGCACGCTTCACCATCGCTGCTTCTACTTTCTGCTCGAGCGATTTAAAATTCATTATTTGCCAAAGCTGTGTCCGATGTTCTCCTATGAGACATCCATTTACAGGCCGAACTTGGAATTGCCGACGCTTCGCAAGTCGGAGGCGGAGACCGAGTTTGTTGGCTATCGCGTATCATTGATCAAATGGATTATCAATTATACGCATCATCTCAAGAAGAATGAGGTGCAAATGCAGAATACGGTGCCGTTGTCCGCTCAATCATCACATGACGATGATAGTCATGATTCGACTCATCCCAGCTTGGACTCGAGTTAGATAAATATTCTATTCAATATACATATATGTTTTTACATGTTAATAATCTATTTTAGATATTTCTACAACGCAAAGTATTAAAAATCCATCGGATGAAGAATTGGCAGCTCAAATTGTCCGCGATGTGCTATGGTCATCGCGAGAGAACATCAATTTCGTGCACGAACTATACCGGCAAGCATTTTTGCTAAATTTCAACCATTCAATTGCAATTCGCAAGACGATTGCCATGTACAAGGATTTGATACAGAACAATCAGCCGGAAATTCCTCCATACATGTTGGAGCCGCCCGACGATTTGAGGAATAACAGCGAGGAGTTGATTGTGGATGGGTTGCGGCCGGGACGATTACGAAACGACTCCTATTTGGGTGCTATACATAAGGAGAATTTATTGGTGCGTGCCGGACTGCAGGTAAACGAATTTATTCACATTTGTTACAATCTAAACGACATGTAGGAAGCAATATAAAGTTTTGATTAAAATCTTAGGATTTTATCAAATGAAATATTGGAGTTCTTACAACTTTATATTGGGATTTATACTTTCCTTGCTTCCAACTCTATTATATTCCTTAAAAAAAACACAGGCTTGCAAAATAAAATATTTTTCACATTTTTATTATTTTAAATAATTTTGATAAATCTCCGAATCATAATATTGGGTTGGAAAATTTTATTTTCGACAAACACTGAATTGACAAATATTTTTAGGTTGTTTAAATAATTAAAAAAATATATAAATGACTAAAATGCCACAAGGTCTAGTTCACCAAAAAATTCTTGGCACTGTTTATATAGCACACTGGGTTTGTTTTGTTTTTTATTTTAATTTGTATATAATTAGGATAGATTTGAAGTGAACTTCTTACAATTTATTAAATATTTTTTAATTTATTTATTTACTCAGTTTATTTTCAGTGAAAATTGTAATTGTAGTCAGGACCTAATTTAGGGCAAGGCAGGCAAGGCACCTGCTCGGGGTCCGGGATAAATTGGGGCCCGTAACCCGTAATTAATACAGTTAAAAAATCAGAATCAAAATTTGGAAAGGGGCCCATTTTTATGAAATTTCTTACATTTTGCTTCATAACTCACTTAGTTGAAGAGATACGGC
>JARJDW010005629.1:0-14317 GCA_030264715.1 Adinopsis sp. GC000173 | reverse complement strand
AGTTGCTCAAATAATATGAAAAATCATTTATGTATTGAAGCGACAAAGTCAAGACTGCATCATGATATCACCTCGAATAAATAAATAATAAAAACAAATTGAATGTTGTATTTTGTATGCCACCATCAATCTGTAATTGAATTGATTTGACATTTTAGCGCGAATATTAACTATTGCTAATCGTGTGTTTGGCAAATTGCAAATGCACATTTTGTGTCATGAATTCGATTAGGAATTAATAATTTATGCAAATGCGTATCTAAATGTTGCCAGCCTTTACACACACCATCGCACACAACAAACAATACAGCTTGTTTTGTGAAATGATGAAGCGACTAATAATAAATAAAACATGCATGCAAAAGTCGAATGCGTGTGTAACATCATCTAATAATAATTATAATAATAAACAAATCGAGTGCGCTAAAATATCTTGTTGTTGGGGGCAAATGGTAGGTAAAACAAAATTATATATTACCTAATCATATTTCGTTGGCTTTGTTTTCGCCATCGTCGTGTGCTTGAATGGCTAATTACTAAAAAATGGAACGGATAATTTGCGTTGCTGTTTTTCCGTTTAAACATATATTATATAAATTCAAATTATTTAAAATAAGAATTGATAATGATATAAATTAAGCGCTAAAATTTATAGCGAAATGAGAGTAAAACCAACCACACACGATTTTGATTTTCTACTGTGAGAACCATTTTATGCGAAAGCGTTTAATTATTTTCTTTCCTAGCTAGATTAATTCTATAATAGAAGAAATCGTTGTTTGTTTTTTATTTCGTATGCATGTGTGGGGTCGACGTTCAATCTACGTAAGTACAAAATAAACATAATTAATTGTGTCACTGAAAGATGACATATCATCGATAACAATTAGATTTTAATTAAAATGAAAATTATTATCAATCGATCGAAAACATTAATCTAACAAATAATGTATATACGATAAATGAATCAGCAAGAAATTTAACATTTCATATAAATTGCCAAACACAAATTATATAATAATAATAATAATAATGATGAAAATATTTTTTTATATAATCCATTTAAGTAAAAATACGCATCTTTTTAGTTAAAAGGTTAGTTATAGCAATTATTGTTCTGTGTAACGCAAAAGAGAAATAAAGTGTGGAAGTGGAAGTGTTTGCCTTCAATATATAAAAATTAGTGAGTTAAAATTTTTCTAACACAATGGAATAATTGCCTATTAAAGTAATTCAAATAAAACTGTTTATAACACATTAAAAATCGTTTGTATTATAGAAAATTACTTAAATTGCAAGAAAAAATATTTTAAATTTAGAGATTCAAAATAAATTGTACTGACATTGTTAGGACTTTTAATTAACAATTTTCTATTAATGCAAATAAAAACTTTTCTTCTTAAAGTAATTTTCTAGCTTCTTGTAAAATTTTTAAGGTGAAAAGCTCTCTGTATCAAAGAAAATTGCTTAAATTGCAAACAAAAACTATTATAAATTTAGAGATTCAAAATAAACTGATCATTGTTAGCACTTTAAATTAATAATTTCCTAGTGATGCAAAAAAACGTTGCCCTTAAAGCAATTTTTTAACTTATTATGAGATTTTTAACATAGCCATCGAAAAAATTTTCTATACTACACATAAAATATTTATTGTTAGCACTTGAAATGAACAATTTTCTAGTACCTAATGTAAAAATACAATTAACTTTGTAGTACAAACAAGAAATGAATGTTTGAAGTTGTAGATGGTTGCCGATTGTGTCTTGTACGTCGACACATTTTCGCGCGAGGACGACGATGAAAGGCTAATTCTGTGCTTATCATCTGACTTGCCATTTAGAGAAAACGCGCGCGCTTGGCCCATTTGAATAATAATAATAAATTGCTGATTATAACAAGCAAATGAAAAAACAAAAAACAACGCAAAAAGTGCTTAAAACGGCTATCGAACGACGTAATCTAAATGCGTTTGTATCCAATTATTATCTATTCAAACAGGCAAGCAAAAATAAGAAGAAGAAGGCTTGTTGCTTACTTACAGCATCTTTACCTAACGTATTCTAATGCTGCTACTATAGTTATACTACCCAGAGCTGAGTCAGTCGATAAAATTTACATACATCATCATGCATTTTATTGTATGGAAAGAAAGCGTCGTGTTCGCCGAACAAACATTCATTTTTTGTACGCTTCATTCTTTCTCTCACCGCAGCAACATCTACAGTATGTTAAAAACTATAATATTTACAGTCGCAAAATGTAATCTTATATATTTGTGTCTAAATGCACTTTTTCTATTTTATATGTAAAGAGATTATTTGCACATTTTTCGCTCAACGCAACATCTACAGTTAAAAATTACATATTAGAAATAAATTGTTGATGGCATGCTGCATTTTTTCTATCTTACATGAGAAAGACAAACATGACATTTTTTTGAAACATTCTTCTCTCATCCCAACATCTACAGTATGCGTTTTCAATCTTGTACATTTTCGCAACACTCTGTATATGTATGTATGTGTATGTGTATGTGTGATTTATTATTATTGTAATAATGGAAATATCTACATGTAGTACGTATAAAAATGTGTATGTATGGTAAGGTAGATGTAAAAGAGAAGAGAAATTGGTTGTTTAGTAAACGATGAATGGAAGATTGGGTGATAGCCTTTCTTCTCTTCTTCTTTTATATTATTGCGCTATTTGTTTTTATCTTTTCTGACTGAGACATTATTATTATGTTGATTTAAATTGATTTAATGGTAAAAGTTGTGGGTACAGTACAAATTAGGTCTAGTTCATTACTCACTCACACACACATCCATAAACAGAATCTCTATTACAAAAAGGCAATTAAAAAAATAATACCTACTACCAGTCAAAAATAAATGCACTGACATTTCCATTTTAAGCAAATTTTACAACAGCACGTTTAATTGCAATTCGGAGGAATTAAGCCATCAGTGATGCTCAACTTGTGTGGCAAAACATTGAAAATTTGATTAATTATAATTAATTTCAATTAATTTATCAAACTAATTTGGCTGACATTTCTGTTTTAAGCAAACTTTACCACAATTTTAATTGCAATCGAGGAAATTAAGGCAGCGATGTTCCAACTTGTGTGGCAAAAAACGTTGCAAAATTTGATTAATTGTAATTAATTTAACATTTTGACTATCCATATAAGAAGTGATACTGTTTCAATTAATTTGTCAAACTAATTTTGCTGACATTTCCGTTTTAAGCAAATTTTACAACAGTTTTAATTCCAATCGGGTAAATTAAGGCAGCGATGTTCAATTTGTGTGGTATAATCGACAAAACATTGAAAATTTGATTAATGATAATTAATTTAACATTTTGGCTGCGTCCATATAAAAAAACGATACTATTTTCATTAATTTATCAAACTAATTTAGCTAAAATTCCCGTTTTAAGCAAATTTTATAATTTGACTAATTAAAACACGGAAGCAAACAATAAATTTTAAATCAACGTGTGTGGCAGCTGGAATGGAGGGATGGTTAACTTTCAGTGAAAACAGTGATTAATGTTTTTGCATCGATATATTTTGTTGTTAATTTTTATATATTTTTATTAGATTTAGTTAAGTTAACACTATACTTTTAGTACGCAATTGATAAATAATTAACTCAGTCTTTCAGTAATTTATGAATGACTTTTTTTCTTGTTAATTTTTATTTATCAGATTTAAAATTATTCTGAAAAGTGAAATATTTTGGTAATTTTGTTACTATACGTAAGCATAATCGATGAATTAAGTTACATAATGAAACAAATTAACATAATTTTTCTATAAAAATTGTTAATAATTCTATTCTGAACAAGATTTTGCACTAGGCAAGGTTTTGGCATGAAAACTAGACGCGAGCAGGTTTAAAACTTTTCTGAAAAGTAACATATTTAGGCTAATTGACATTATTTTTTCACCATAGGATTTAAACAAGTGATTAATTTGTTAAAAACTGAAACAAATTAACGAAATCGAAAAAATTGTTAAAGTACAGGGTATTTTTTCCATACTTTCCAATAATTCTTTGTTTTTCATTTTTAATTTATATCATTTTTGCCACCATGCCTAACACAACAATAATTCGTTGCGATGATTTCGTTGGGCGATGAAGCAAAAATCAAGTCTAATTACTGTCGCATTGCGACGCAGATGGCAATTAAATCGTTTTGCAAACGCCTGCCTCATTAGTCACCTATTATTAATTATTATTGTTACGAATTTTTGAGCACGCGGCGTCGACGAAACCGCAAAATAAGACAATCGCAGAAACACAAAACAATATTATTTTCCATTTTTTTTCTTCATTTTGCACAACGTTGAGTTTTGCTGGCTGCTGTTTGGCTGCGAGCGAGGAAAAATGTCGAAAGTGAATAGACCAGCGAATGCATGTGAATTTTTTTATATACCGTGTGCCATAGAAAAGATAAAACAAACACACTATACACTATGTGTATAGTATACCTAGCAAGAGACCGCGAGAGAAAACGCGAAAATAAAATTGAAAGAAACGAAAACGAAACGCGATTTGTGTGTGTGTTTGTGAGCGCGCACGTTATTTTTTTCTTCTTCTAATGGAGCTCTGAAATTTTCTCATAGCACACAAAAAAAACAACTACTGTAACGTATCTAGGTATGTTTTCGCAACTTAGTTTTTGCTTGCTGCTTACAATTTCGCAGCCGTTTATTAATTGGGATTGTTTTATTGTTTGGAGGAAATCTATGTTTCTTTTTTAATATCAAACATTTCGATAAAATTGATTTAAAAAAACAATTAATAGTTTAAAAAATGTGCAAAATTTGATGTAATTCGGGAAGAAAAATCAAATTATGGTAGATAAATGTCTAATAATTTAGAATCACAGAATTAGGTCCATTTTAAGTTTCAGTAGATATCACTGGATTAATACATTAATGAAGAATATATTGTCGTATTCCGAACTTGTAGCTTCTTCGTAGATATTGAAATCACAAATCGGAAGTACTGAAAAACTGAGTCAATAAGTTTATTATTTATCAGTATAAAATTAACCAGAAAAAAATTTGTCAATGAATTTCACTGTAGTTTTTTTCACTGTTTTTCAATAAATTTCACTGAATTATACTATTTTTCACCCTTTAACAATAAATTTCACTAAATTTTAGTGTATTTTCACGTTACTTTTCAAAAAGATTTGTAAAAATCTTATCGAATCTAATCTAACACAAAATCCATTTTTTTTTTTATAAATTAACAAATAATAAATTATAAATGAGAGGATGTATTCTTTTTAATAAATCGTTTAATTGCACATTTCTAATCTCCGGCATGAATTAATATTAATAAACGCTTTTAATTTGTTTTTTGGCGTGGGCCGAGCGCAGAAATTATTTATCGCTTACGTAATAACAATTAATAAATCTTCACCGCACACAATTTCCTTATACATAAATGAAATGCATATTGCGCAAAAATTATTTGTCGTCGAAATTGCATTATTCTTGAAAATGCCGAAATGCAAACGCCGCTGTTGATTCATTAATTATCTAATTACTGGTAATAATAATAATTAAGTAAAAATTGCAGGAAGCCGTCAATGTACGTATGTATGAACGTACATTATTCAATATAACATAATTAGATTTTTAATTAAAACGCTGCTAAACTCTGCTTTGAAGATTAGCGGTTGTTATATGCGTGTCTGTGCAAATATTTGCATGAAATTAATTTTCACCGTGTTGTATTGTAAAAACGTAATTTGCCTGAATTTTACTTAAGTATTGTACGTTGGAAAACTGGTGCCGATATTGCGCAATCACTATAAGTGTCTCGAAATAATAATTAATTTCTCTTCACGTTTGACGACGACCGATTATTATTGATGAAAAAAAATGGTAGAAAGAAAAAAAAAGAAAGTATTTTTTGTGTGTTGTGTGCATTATTAAACAATAATAGTAATTCTCGCACTTTACTTTACTTTTGTACGAATGAATTTATAAATTGTTTATATTATAAATTTGAATTGAATACTTGAGAATCGGCTTCATTTTTTCTGCTGCTTTTAAAATAATTAGGCCTATTTATTGTCTATAGTCATATAGACGATATTTTTTGCATTTCTTGCGATTATAAAATTTCTCTCGCTAAAGAAAATCGAGCGAGTTTACTAAATTATTATCATACTTGCAAAAAATGATATGCCCCTAACTTATATTGTATTCGTTCAACGACTTTGTGTCGTGCAAGACCTGCAGTCGTTTACGCCAATTACTTATTAACTTTAAATGCATAATACCAATGAAAACAATAGTAAAAACCAGTGAAAAGGTACAAAATTATGATGGTGCTCTAAACTTTTCAGACCTTCTATACTTTCTTTTGCACATTTTTTACAACTTTTTTAAGAATTTCTCTGATTTTATGCGCTTTTTACTGTTTTTCATTCCTTTATTTTGTCATTCTGTTCCAAATTAGTGCAAATATATGAAAAGGGCCAAAGTCGGAAACTTATTAAATAACCTATATTTATTTATTCCTTTAGCTATCGACAAGCTACCCCCAAACCAATTCTTTGAGGTACTTTAGCATTTTTATTTGATTATTATTTTTTCTAAAATCCACTCGACTAACAAAAACTGAATTAAATTGCTCTTTCGATATTTATAGGCCATGTTTCAAAGGTAATACCAATTTATTACATTGTTTGTTTTCGTTGAAGAATTTCTCGCGCACTTTACTTTCCTGCAAATAGTTCTGTTGTGCATCCTTGAGCATCATCGCATCAATCCATCGTGTTCCGTTTTGTTTTTTATTTCTAATCGTATTAGAAGAGACCTTCAACATTGCGCGCTGTTTTGCTTTTGCTTTCCTACCATATGTATATGTGCATAGATACGCGTGTAAAGTATTCATTCAGCGGCAGCGGCATTCACATGACGATTTATTTATTGCATCCGCTTTTGCACACTACTCTTTCACTCGTCGTCTTCTTCATACAAAATGGTATTTAGCAAAATCCTCTTTGCCATACATAATCCTGTTTTTTTCTGCGCGTATTAATTACCATTACCATTATAACATTATGCGCGATTACATAATTAACAGCAACAACATTGAGATAGAGGTGAATAATTAATTAATCTACAACATCCTCTATGCGCGCTATGTATTCGTTGGTTATTAATGAATGTGCGGAAAAAATCTATCAAAAAAAACAACATCTTCAACGATGATTAATTGTTTCAAAGACAAGTACAAAAAAAATCGCTATTTGTTATTTGATTTTAGCACGGAAATATTTTGTTGAAATTGTTGTTTATGATTTTTTCGTAATTTTGTGATAATTTTTAGCATTTTTTACTGTTTTTTCATCATTTTTGTCTTTTTATCATTTTTCGATTAATTTTAACATGTTTCACTATTTTGTCATTATTTTTCGATAAATTTCACTGTTTTCACCAAGATTTAATAAAAATAGTTAAAAAAGAGAATCTTTTACTAAAAATTAAATACTATTTAAGTTTTGAAACACTTTTTTCATGTACTTTTCAGCCTCATTTTTAACAAAACAAAGCATATTTCACTCGTGACGCACTACTTACAGTAAAAATTCGTTAAAAGTATTTAAAAAGGGTGACTATTTTTATTAAATCGCAATACAATTTAATTTCTGGTCTTATTTTTAACGTAACAAATTTTTTTATCAACAATAACCATTCACTAATTGTGATGAAAATTTGTTAAATATAGTTCAAACAAAATAGAAACAATTTTTGAATAAACTATAAAATATAATATGCAAATTATAATTAATTTTCAATCAATAGATTTTAAATTACACAATTTAATACCGTATTCGTCCAGTCCCCGCACACATCATTGTCTATTATTCATTATTAATAAATAATAATAATAATTTGAATACAAAAGCGTATAGAGTGTTGTTCCATTTTGGTGGAAGAAGAAAATCGAATAGATAATAAATGTCTTAATTGTTTCAAATGTATATTAATCATTTTTTCTTCTATGTTAAATATTTTTTATTGCCATTATTATTACAATATTATAAATTAACGTTATTGCTGATTTATTGTCTGACGCTGATGTGCTTTATTATTCATTCATTCATTCAGACAAAACATTAAATAAAAACATAAAATGTGGATGGTTGGATAGAATGAAGAGAGGAAGAGATGAAGAAGAAGAAGAAAACAAAAGCCGAGCTGCTTGAATGTCATAGGTGATTTAAATTTATTTGCACGTGTTAAGTGAAATTTAGCAATTTTTATTATTTATTGTCGGTTAAAGTTTAAGGTTTATTGACTGCATTTTAGAAATCTCGCTATGGAAATAAATTGTAATTGTATTATGTATGTATGTAGTATACATTATTTTTAATTTATTACTCTACTGCAACAACAAAAATTAAATCCTTTTAACTCTATTTCGATGTCACTTAGCGCTTTAATTACCGTAAAAAGCGCACCATCATCTTCATCACAAACAATAGATATCATTTTTTTGCAATTATTCAACAACGAAAAAAAAGATTTAGAAAGAATAACAGAACAATTGAATATAATGTGTCAAAGGTGAGATGACAGCGGTGGCTGAAAGAAAATTCATCAAGCGCACAAAACGTAACATATTAACAACGACAAAAAAGCGCAGATGAATAACGCGTGCCAAGTGAAAATCGCACACATACACACAGATGTGACGGACGAACATAATTCTTCTTGTTGCGTTTTTTTTTGTGCACAATAAATGCGTTACGTGTGTTTAGATGTGTATATATGTGTGTGTGCGCTACCGTACATTCACTTTTTTCACAGCTGGATATACTGTTGTATCTATAGTGCGAAGAGAAAGTCGATTAAACGGAATCATCAAAGGGTCAAATTATGAATTTTCAAGAATTTTTAGGACGCAAAAATAGTACAATTATAAAACTAAATTAAAAATGAGAGTGTAATAATAATAAAATGCAATAAAGTGCAAAGACTGAATCAAAGAGTCAAATCATGAATTTTGAAGAATTTTGGTTGTGGGAAGTTGAAATTTAAGATTCTAATTAATTTTGACAAATAAAAAAGTTAATAAAATTCAAAATTAAACATGAAAATGTTATAATAATAATAATAATAATTAATTATCATATTTTATAAGTAAACTGCATCTTCTGTTTATGCAGTTGATTATCTACACTGCAAAGAAAAAGTTAACTAAAATAATTAGTTTCAAATTAAAAATTTACAAGAATTTCGTTGAAACTTTGAAATCCCTTCAGTGATTAATCAATGTTGCCAAATAAAAGCCAAAATATGTAAAATTGAAAATGAAAGTGAAAATAAGAATATTAATAACCAAATATTATATTTTAACATCTGCTATTTAGGCATCTACAGTGCGAAGAGAAAGTCGATAAAAACAGTCAAACTGTCAAACTAAAAGTTAAGAAGAATTTCGTTTATTTTTAGAGAGGAAAATTTAGAATCTTCTTCAATAATTAATTGATTTTGCTTAATAAAACCCTAAAAACATCTAAAATTGAAAATGAAAGTATAATAATATCTAATAAAATATGTATTTTATTATTATCCATTCGATTATATACAGTACGAAGAGAAAGTCGACTAAAAAAATCAAAGTGTCAAATAAAAAAAATTCGTTCTTTTTAAAGAGAAAAATTTTGAATTTTGCTAAATAAAACCCCAAGAAAATGAAAAATTAAAAATGAAAGTATATTAATGTCTAATAAAATATTATAATACATTTTTAGCATCCATCTCTATAAAAAACACAAAAAATCACACACACACACACACACAACATTATTGCTATTGCTGCGATGAAAGATGAAAATTGACTTTCATTTTCTTTCACCGTTGCTGCGCGCCAGCCACACAGCACCATTATGATAATAAATAATGAAACAATTAGAAATGAAATTTTTCGTAATGTACGAACGATGCGACGACGTATATAGCATTTATACCGATTGTGTTGCCTGATTGTCCTGTCACACAAATATTGTATACTCGAGACTCTAATAGTGGCAATAATAACATAACACACAACACTTGATTTTTTCTTCTTCTTCTTCTTCGTCAAAACACAATAATTATCGCATTGCGTTGTTGTATTATTTGATGACAACAACAACAACATTTGTTTGTGTGTTTGTAGTGTATTTTTTTGTATTTGTTTTATTGCATTTCCGCATTCGCGCAGGCAGCATCTTTCTTTCTAATTTGTAAAATGCAGCAATTTACTGTGTGTGTGTGATGCAATACAATTTAATAAGTAAAAAAATCGGCGCGCTATTAATATATATTATATATTTGTTGCATTAAAAAGACATAAATATTGTGCAAGAAACTAATTCATACACATAGTAGTGTGTTTTACGAGAGCGCAAGAGAAATATTCTCAAAATTAAAATTTAATTAATTCGCCAACCAAACAAAAACAAAATTCGTTGCAAGACAACAAGACAACAAATGTGTTGTGTTTCAAAACTCTTGGAGTGTTTACGACACCAAAATGGAAAAAAAATGGAATACAACACAATATTTAGCTATTCAATTTTATCTAAAAAAAAGGTTTTAATAAAATAATCATCGCAAATCGATTAGAATTATCAAAAATTCGTAAATTTTGTCTAAAAATCAATTTTATCATTTAATTTCAATAAACTTTTTAATAAAATCATCATTGTAAGAAAAGATACGTGTTTTTTCATCTATATTTTGGTATAAATAGGTGATTAACAAATTTGAGAATACACTTTTTCAGCGGCTAATACAAAAAGTCACCCTTTATGATACTTATACACAAAGTAATAGTGCCTTATAATCATTGAAAAAAAATATTTTCATCCATTACAAGTCGATTGGAACTATTAAAGTTGTAAAAATTAGTAAATTTTGCCTAAAAATCATTTTTTTCATTAAATTTCAATAAAGTTTTTAATAAAACATATTTGCAAGACAAGATGTGTTTTGTTTATCTATACTTAACCTTCAACAATATCTCATAATTGACGTTAAATAATTTTAATCGGATAGATAAGTTTTTAAATTAAAATCATTTATGATAAATATATAAAAAGTCACTCTTCTGACATATGCAAATGAATCCAATATAAATTAATGTATACTGAGAGCAAATTCTTAATTAATTGTAAATCGTTCACATTTTTGCCCTAAATGCCAAAATGCGCAATAACATTGCAACAACAACAACAACAAGAGAAGTAAAAAAAGCGAACACGATCGTACTAGTATAGTAGAGCAAACAAGGCTGCTGTTTGTTGCTGCTGCTGCTGCTGCAATATAACAATCGCTTCCCATTTTTTTTTCGTCATCGCAGCAGCTAGGCGAGCGTAGAGGATTGAAGCCTTCTGGCTGCTACTGTTACGCAAAACGAATCGCATTCGCATGGTTCATCATCATCATCAACAAACCAACAACAACATTGGAGAATCGGTTTGTTGTTGTTGTGCTGCGCGTTCTCGATCTTATTATTAAATAGCAAGATCGATCACGTTGTGAAAGTGGCTCGTCGCGCGCGCTTTGGCGCTCGATTAGCGAACACAATATAAAATAGTGTGCTCGCAAAAATTATTTATTGTCCGCGCATGAGACAAGTTTTTCCTATTCGCGTTGCTGCTATGGAAAAATTTCGATTATAAAGGTTAGGAAAGGTGCAAGATGATGAGGTCAAGTACAGCGCGGTAATAATATAATATCGTATCGTTGTTTCAAGAGTTTGTCGTCGTCGAAAATTTTCAATTATATCTCTGTAAATTGCTTATAATAATTTTATATTTCAATCAAATGATTGCTAAAGGTCAATGTAGATGAGGAGGAAGAAAGTCTAATAAGACATTAACAATGTTAATCGATTTGTCGGTGGATAAAATAATTTGTGTACGTCATAAGAGTGACTTTTTAAATTTTTAAATGATTTTAATAAAAAACTTATCTATCTGAGTAGAATTATTAAACGTCAACTATGAGATTTTTTCTTGCAAATATATTTTGTTAAAAACTTTATTGAAATTTAATGAAAAAATTGATTTTTAGACAAAATTTACTAGTTCTTACAACATTAATTATTTCAATCGATTTGTAATGGATAAAAACAATTGCTTTCGATGATTATAAGACACTATTACATTGTGTAAGTGTTATAAAGAGCGTTTTTTTGTAATTACTAGCCGCTTAAAAATGTATTCACATTTTTTTAATGAGTTTAATTAAAAATTTAGCTATTTGATTGGAATTCTTACATATTCAGTCATATGATATTGTTAAAGGTCGTATATAGATGAAAAAACACGCATTTTTGATTAAAGATTTTATTGCAATTAAATTGTCACACTTTTCCATCCAATAGCATCCAATACACGTCATTAATAGCGAATCAATTTTACTCTGATTATGATTTAAGGGGCACCGTTAACTAATTAGTCTTGTAATAAATTTATATTAAATTTTAAAATTATTGTCACATTTTTCACGCATAATTTGATCCATAAACGATTTAATCGCATAGCCAATAAATAATTCCACCCGATTTATTACAACAGAAATTAAATTTTAAAAGTAAAATGTTAGTGACAATTGACTTCAAGTAAATTTGGTGCTAGATTTTCTCACACTTTTCTTCTATCCATTCGCGCGTCATTCAATACACGAATAATTCATCAAATGTTAAATTATCCGATTTTCAATTTTAATCAGGAAGTGATTAAATCCAGAGAGAGAGAAAAAAAGAATTGCCCGGTCAAATTGAGTTTATAAGAGGAATATTATTATCGCCAAGCAAGCCAAAGTGTTTCTATGCTAAATATGGCATTATGAAACTTAAATTTATATTTATTGTCAGTTAAACTTTAAAGTTTATTGACTGGATGTAGTTGGGATTTTAGAAATTTCAATTCCCGTACGTATGTAATAAAATGCGCTTTGTTTGGGACGAAGACTCAAACACATTTTCTCATATAGTAATCATCGATTTAAGGCGAAAAAATTTGTGTGCTTTTTTATGACGTTTACATAAGATTGCTATAGCTAGCTAGTAAAAAATTTACGGCGTTTTCCATTGCGAAAAAAAATGAAGAACGAGAAGAAGAGAAGCAAAAATATAAAATTGTTTTAACGATTTATTATTACGTGTAAAAAGCACACGTTTACGTACTACTATTATTATTATTATTATTATTATTATTACCATTTCTTTATTGCGATGATGATGAAGCGGAGAGAAAAAGTTTCTAACTACTTAATATAGTTAGTTACACATCACATTAAAAAAAAAGAAGCGTATATACATACATGGTGTCTAAAAAATAGCAATAAAATTTAGAGTTTTAACCAAATTATTGTACACTTTAAAGCCACATTCTCAATAAAAAAAACGGATTTTATTGCTTTGTTACTCAAACTTGCCCCCGTAAAGTTAAATGGATGTCTGATAATAAATATACATTCAAGCATTTTCTTTTATTGACACCCTGTATTTGTGCTTTTCAAACAAAATAGAGAATCGGCCGGCGAATTAATTATGCGCATTATGAACGTGCGAACATTTTCGTTGTCTAATATGGGGCTATTCTCAATTTTCACTCACTCGCTCACTCAATTTTACTTTAATGAAAAAAATAATGCAGTAGCAGTAATAATCATAACAAACACAATAGTAAAAAAATGATCAACGATTTTAATTGCGTAAAAATGGAATCAATTATCATTGTTTAATGACACGACTTTTTCCACCATTGAGGGTCTTGTAAAATTAAAAATGTTAATTAACATCAACAAAATATCCTTGCATTTTACTGATTTTAAAACTTGCAATGAATTAATCGATCAAATCCATGCAGAAAATAATGATTTGCCGCAACATTACTACCGTTAAATAACATGAAATTAATTAAAATTCGCAATCAACACATTTAACATTTATATTTAAAATTATTCAATAATGAATGGTGACATTTTCTACGATTGCGATTAATTGTTTTATCAATGAAATCCATAGAGAAAATGATAATTATTTTATACAATTAATATTAATCAATCAAATCCATGAAGAGAATAATGGTGACATTTTCTACGCGCGTTTAGTTAATTAATCGATGAAATCTTTACAGAAAATGATAATTTAACTAGAAATTAATTAGAATTCGCGACAATATCTGATAAGATACTGAAATCCATCAATTATTTTATACAATTAATAGTAATCGATCAAATCCATGCAGAAAACAACAATTTTCCGCATTATAA